>BSBK01005248.1:0-190000 GCA_027943335.1 Chamaecyparis obtusa | reverse complement strand
ACAGTGGCATAAGTGTCGAGTTAAGGAAAAAACCACACCCAAATATGTTCTGAGAAATCATCCTAAGGATCATATCATTGGTGACAACAGTAAGGGAACTAGAAAAAGATAACAAAATAGAGAATAGAGGTCACAAACTACAAATGGCATTTGCTTGATCTCACAAGAAGAACGTTAGTCCATAGATAAGGCATGTAGAGATGAATCATGGATCAAAGCCATGAAGAAAGAACTTGAGCAAATTCATAAGAAAAACACTTGGGAATTGGTTTCAAGGCCTAAAGACAAAAATTTGATTGGCACCAAGTGGGTATACAGAAACAAGATGAATGAAGAAGGAATTGTTGTTAGAAACAAAGAAAAATTGGTATGTAAAGTTAAAGGAAATTCATAGCAAGAAGGAATTGATTTTGAAGAAACCTTTTCACCTGTTGCTAGAATTGAGGTAGTTAGATTATTCCTAGCTTATGTTGCTTATAAGGATTTCAAAGTATATCAGATGGATGTGAAATCAAATTTTCTTAATGGATACTTGGAAGAAGAAGTATACATTAAACAACTAGATGTATTTCCTTTAGCAAGGAATGAAGATCTAGTTTTCAAATTGAAGAAGGCTCCATATGGGTTAAAATAGGCACCAAGAGCTTGGTATGCAAGATTGGATAAGTATCTAATTCATTTGGGATTCAAGAAAGGCAATGCTACCAACAATTTATACCTAAGAATCAATGAAGAAGGTATTTTAATTGTTGAAGTTTTTGTTAATAATATTGTCTCTGGAGGAAATGATGAAATGAGTAACAAGTTTGTAGATGAGATGAAAAGTGAATTTGATATGTCTATGATTGGGGAGATGAAATTCTTCCTTGGACTACAGATCAGTCAAAATAAAGAAGGGATATTCATATCTCAGACAAAATATCTTAAAGAACTATTGAAAAAGTTTGGCATGGATGACAGTAAACCTGTTAGAACCCCTATAGTAACTGGGACTAAGTTTTCTTTAGAAGATGAAGCAAAGAATGTACCTCAAACAAGGTATAGATCAATGATTGGAGGTCTTTAGTATCTAATACACACTATACCTGATATTGCTATTGTTGAACTGGAATTGTTGAAAGATTTCAAGCATATCCTAAAGAATCTCCTCTTATGGTAGTAAAAAGGATATTCGGATATCTAATGGGCACAATTGAGTTTGGCCTATGGTATGATAGATCACAGGACTTTACATTTCATTCCTTCAGTGATATTGATTGGGTAGGGAATGTAGATGACATAAAAAGTACTAGTTGAGGAGCATTCTTCCTTGGTAAAAGGTTGGTTTCTTCGCTTAGCAAAAAGAAAGACTACATTGCCCAATCTACAACAGAATCAGAATATGTTGCAGCAGCAATCAATTGTACAGAGATCATATGGATGAAGCAGATGTTGAAAGAAATTAGGGTATTTCTTGTTTAGATTCAGTTACTATTCATTGTGGCAATACCAACATAGAAAATATGTCAAAGAACCATGTTATGCATTCAAAGACAAAACATATAGAAATAAAGTATCTTTTCTTGAGAGATAAAGTAGTGGCAAAAGAAGTGGAGTCAGAATATGTGAATAGAAAGGGGAAAATAGAAGACATTTTCACAAAACCTCTACCTAAGGATACATTTGAGTATTTAAGAGATATGTTAGGGGTCATGCCCCACAATACTACATTTGGGGCCAAATTTCAATAGACACTTCTGACGGGTAAAATTATTTTTAATGAATTTGTTATTTTTTTAAAAATAGGCCGCAATGATGTCGGTATTTCGATGGGTTTTAAAATGACGATCAAAATTCAGACAGTTTTTGGTATACATAAAAAAAAGGTGAAGCGCTTAATCATTTTTATTCGATTGGCATAGGAAAGGAGTGGGAGAAAATGAGCTGGGCGCGCGCGAGAGAAGGTATGTGATTTCTTCATCTTTCAAGCCTCTGGCATCATAGTCGACCGCAAATTTCATATGCATTGCATTTTATTTGATCATGAATGCTTTCTAAAGTGACCACATTCTACTGGTGTCATGCCCTAGCCGGTGCTTTAACTCCATTATTTGATGCTATTGGTGCTTGTGCTCAAGGATAACCATTTTTTTGAAATGTTGACTGTGGTTATCAAATGGATAGCCCATAAGCTTCTAGCTAGGCACCATTTGTATTGATAGCTTAGGGCATCAAATGTATTGTTATATCATTGATATTTGAGACTTTGTTAAAAGGAAATAGGACAAAGAATGATTTTGAGTTAGTTTCTCTATTTTGATCCTTAAGTGGCTTACAATCCTAGATAAGTATATGTAGATTTATGGATGCAGTTGCATGATACATAACAGCCGATAATTCACAAGAAATCCATGCATCCAATTTGAATAGAAATTAATACAAAGAAATAGGGTCCTCGAATGGCGCAGTCATTTGGACCTTGATTGTCCCCTCAACTAGTGACCCTTCAAAACTGAGTTATCATGCAATCAATGAGTGATCCTTCATTCTCCTAGTCTACCCTACATCCAAACATATTGGAAATACACAATAAAATTATAAAAAGCATTTCACAATCCCCCTTCCCTCAAAGAACACTATCAACATCCAGATCTTAACTGTCCCCTTAACCAGCGACCCTTCAAAATTGGGTTATCATGCAATCAGTGAGTGATCCTTCATTCTCCTGGTCTTTCCTACATCTAAACATATTGGAAATACACAATACAATGATAAAAAATTCTTTCACAATCCCCCTTCCCTCAAGGAACATTATCAACATCCGAACCTTCATTGTCCCCTCAACCAATGACCCTTCAAAACTAGGTTATCATGCAATCAGTGAGCGATCCTTCATTATCCTATTCTGCCCTACATCCAAACATATTGGAAATACACAATACAATGATAACAAGTCTTTTACAATCCCCCTTCCCTCAATGAACACTATCAACATTCGGACTTTGACTGTCCCCTCAACCAGTGACCCGTCAAAACTAGGTTATCATGTATGACTCTCATAAACTCCAGATTTCATGACCAATAAAGATGTCTTTTGTCTTAGGCCCGATGTCATAGACTCCTACACTTTTTTCTTCTACAAATCCACATAATCATTTTTACCAAAAGAAATAATGTTGTTCCTTTCATCAACATTACTAGTAAGTTGTGTAAAAGTGAAAGTTTCACCATTCTTATGCATAATATACACATTTTGAAAGCCAAAATGAATTGTCCTTGTACATGCTTTCCATGGCCTTCCCAAAATGATATGACACCATTTCATAGGGACTATATCACACAAAAATCTATCAATATACCCTCCAATGGAAAAATAAACATAAGCTTGTTCCCTTATTACAATGTTTTGTTAATTATTCACCCAAGATTCCTTACATGGTCTATCAAGTGGAAAAAATTTCAAATTCAATTTTTTTACCATTTCATAAGATACAAAATTATCAAAAGAACTAGAATCTATGATCATTCTACAAATCTTACCATAATTTTTGAAATTGGTTATGAAGATTGATGTCTTTTGCCTCTCTTGTTGCTACACAGGTGTCTTCCTTAGCATCAGGTACTCTCCTTCTTCCAAGTTTTCCATATTAGATCCCTCTCCTTCCTCTTGTAGTTTTCCTCTTCCCCTTGTGCCAAGTTCACTCTTCTATCTGCCTTCCTCATGTTTGCCTCCTTCTCAAGACACTTGTATGATTGATGTCCCACTTCTCCACAAGTAAACCACTTCCTTGTGAAGATACCACTACCTCCTCCTGAACCAAATCTACCTCATTCTCTTTGTCCTTGCCTTGCATCCACAATTTGTTCCTTGCCTTTGTCATCATTTTTCTAACCTTGTGCCTCATTAAATCTGCCACCTCTACCTTGGTTTGAACTTCCTCCACCATTCTCTTGTCTCTCTTGTATTCTTCTTATATTTTCTTCAGCCTTCTTGGCTATTTTGTAACATCATTCCATAGTTCTAGGGGTAGAAAGACTAATTTCATCTTGTATATTAAACCTCAGTCCCCCAATCTATCTTGCAAGTTTCTCCTCAACATATTCCTCATGTTGTACTCTGATATCCAACTTATAGAATTCCTCAATGTACTTCTTCATATCCATGTCTTTTCATTTAAGACCTTGCATCTTCTTGTACAAGTACACCCTATAGTCATTGGGAAAAAATTTTTCCTTCATCTTCTCTATCATACTATACCATGATGTAATCTTGGGCTTCTCATTCTTCCATCTTTTAGCTTGATCAATCAGTGAGTGATCCTTCATTCTCCTAGTCTTCCCTGCATCCAAACATATTGGAAATACACATTACAATGATAACAAGTCTTTCACAATCCCCCCTCGCTCAAGGAACACTATCAACATACAGACCTTGACCGTCCCCTCAACCAATGACCCTTCAAAATTGGGTTATCATGCAATTAGTGAGTGATCCTTCATTCTCATGTTTTTCCCTGCATCCAAACATATTGGAAATACACAACAATGATAACAAGTCTTTTACAATCCCCCTTCCCTCAATGAACACTATCAACATCTGGACCTTGACTGTCCCCTCAACTAGTGACCTCTTAAAACTAAGTTATCATGCAATCAGTGAGTGATCGTTCATTCTCCTCATCTACCTTGCATCCAAACATATTGGAAATACACAATACAATGATAATGCATAGAAATCCTTTAATGAATCTCAGTCACTGGTAACGCATGGACAGTCAAACTAGTAGTCTCTAAAGCATTCAATAAATGAATATGAATGTTTGAAAACTTTCCTCTCAACTTCCCCAACCACTCCTAATCGGTTAGAGGGATATTTCTAGAATCTCCACTATTCCTATCCTTACCAACAATTCTTAAAAATACTTTATCTGATATGATAATAACATGATAAACTGAACCAATGGCATGTTCTTTGTGTGGTACAAGGAAGATTTGGCTATCAAATCTTCCTTCATGCAAGTTGAGCGCAAGAGAAGGTATGTGATTTCTTCATCTTTGATTGGTATCTTTAACGAACAATGTCTTTCAAGCCTCTGGCATCATATTCGACCACAAATTTCAAATGCATTGCATTTTATTTGATCATGAATGCTCACTAAAATGACCACATTCTATTGGTTCCATGCCATAACCCATGCTTTATCTCCATTATTTGATGTTATTGGTGCTTGTGCTCAAGGATATCGATTCACTATTTTGAAATGTTAGGATTCACATTTTTTGATATGACAATTCATCATATTAGATAAAGTATGTTTGGGAAGTTTTAGTGTCTAAACACTCAACTAATCCCTCTAACCAATTAGGAGTGGTTGGGGAAGTTGAGAGGAAAGTTTTCAAACATTCATATCCACTTATTGAATGCTTGGGAGACTATTGGTTTGACTGTCCATGCATTAATGTTTAGAAGAGATCAATAAAGTATTTAAAGACATTCTTATATGTTTGTAGAGGTTTGAGAGGCACTTATCATGACTATACCCTCACAAACAGTGGCATAGACTAGTTTTACTAAGTTTCCTTTCTTTATTTTGAGGTTTCCTTTCTCTACCGCGGGGGTACAATCAGAGGGTTCATTGCCAAAATGATCCTTTGAATGGTTACTATAAATATGAATGATTTGATATAGCATATTTCTCATTTTACTTGAAGTTTGGAATAGCTTGTGTAAGGGTGAAAGTACTTTTGATCATTTTGGTCGTGAATGTTCCTCTACACAGTTAGGAAATGTAACTGTCTAATGATTATATGTAATGTTGAATGGATTAAATGCTTTATTCTTGGTAGAAGTGAATGGAAGGAATATTTTTGGTCTTAGGTTTCATTTATTATTGAATTCAATGGTTTCCAAGATGTGTTGAGGAGTTTTCTCCTTGTTTAATGTTAACTATTCCTACACAATCCACTCATACAACATTGAAATGCTATGTGATTGACAATTTCATGCAACTAGTCCTTTGGCGTGTATTAAATAGAATAGAATTTTCAGCATATTATTATCATTGTATTTCTTTGTTGTAAACATGCCATTGATTCAGTTTTGTAAAAAAAAATTTGTGTTAAATTTTTTTACAAAATACTCTTCAAAACAAAGGAAAAGCTTAGCAAATTCAGTCTAACTCCTTGTAGATGAAGGAACAGGCATGCTAATAGTTCCTCTAAGTCTTCCAAAACATTTATTGAACTCCCCTAAAGTCCTATTGGATCCCCAAATTACTTAATCCAATCAACTTACATTAGGATCATGAGAAACTTCAAAGGATTAAAAACATTACTTGGAACAGTCACTGGTTTTACCAATCAAAACATAAGGAACATAATTTTAAAGTGCTCACAATACATTCAATGATGAAATGAATGCTTGGAGATTGCTTACTATTCCATCCTTGAATTTAGAAACCAAAACTATAAGTAGAGAAGCCTTTCAACAATGCATAACACAATGGACTTGTAGATTTAAACTTCTATTTTTATTGAATCTTTGTTCCTGTAGTACACTCCAAGCTTAAGTCTATCATACAATGACTTCCAAAGGTTACATATAACTCCATCACGACTTCCCCAACCATGAAAAACATAGGTGAATAACTTGATGGTTTCATTCTTTAATCTTTAAGAACTTGATCAAGAACATAGTTTTAATGAAATATCAGTTTGATTTGCAAAGTTTGTGTCCTTTACAAATTTGAAAGGCTCTAATACTTACTAGGGTGGATGTGGATGTGCAACCTCGTGCTTTTAATACTAAGTCTCTGATTGTTGGACATACTGATTATAAGTACTTGACATATATCACAAATGCTGCTAATTAATGTTGGTCGGATGATTACACCTATCCTGAAAAAAGACTATCAAATGATTATGCTTTCAAATCAATTACCTATCAACATATCCCTTGCGAGGGAGAGAAGCCAAACACATAAAGAACATGCACATAAACACAAAAGATAAAAAAATTAAATGGAATACACCAAGAAGTACCAAATGATGAATGCTTAATTGTTGTAATGGCAAAGCATCAGAACCATCCATTTCTAAAGCTTGATTTTCTAGTCTAAATGATTTTTCTATAGTCGTAATTATTTTTATAGAACTTGATTTTCTAGTCCTAATGATTTTTCTATAGTCTTAATGATTTTTTTTTTGTCCTATTGTTTGTTTCTCTTGATAAATTAGGCCTTGAATTTGAATTTTTGTTCACTGTTTTATTTTAGGTTGATATTTCATTCATTTCTAATATACACAGAGACTACACATGTTGATAAAAAAAATGATCTATTTGATTAAGGTTAACTATTCATGGTTGTAAATAGTCAATATTTCTAATGGTACTCCTTGGTGTATTCCATTTTAAAATAATCTTGTTTCTATGGCTATGATAAATATCCCTTTGTGTTGAGAAAATTAGAGTTGAAAAAATGGTTGCAAACAAATCATCTTTCTTCCACCACCATTCTAGTTAATATACAAGTAATGAGTTATTCCATTCAAGAAAGACCATGTCTTACAATATCAACCTAGAAAAAAATAAGGAGTATGCAAAATTTAGTGATTGTATCTTCCATTAGAGGCACTTCATATGCACAGGTGATGAACATGCATATTTGCCTGAGTGCTATTGGGAGCTTACCTAGCAACACATGTACTATTGTGAAAATCACCACAAATCTATTTGCTGCTGGGTCTAGCTCCCAGTATTGCTTGGTCAAATATGCATGTTTTTCACTTATGCATATACCTTCTATGATCAACTCTTATATGCATAGGTGATGAACATTTAGATTTTCCTAAGCAGTACTTTGAGTAGTCCTCCAGCACATGTAATATTTTGAAAATCATCACAAGTCCATTTGTTGGAGGGCTACTCATAGTACACATGTTTGGAGGTCTGATGGAAAAAAGAGAATTTGAAGAGTCACGAGTCTTAAGATTGTACTTAATATAGCCAAGCTTCATTCAATGGTACATTCAAACATGAAACAAAGCATTCTTAAACCAAATTAAACTAGTAAACCAAAGGACATACTGATTATAAGTAAACTAGTAAACCAAAGGACATGCTTTTACTACTAAGTCTCTATTTTTTGGGCATACTAATTATAAGTACTTGACATATATCACAAATGTTGCTATTTTAAGGTTGGGGGGATGATTACACCTATTCTTAAAAAAGACTGTAAAATCATTATCCTTTGAATGGTTACTATGAATATGAATGATTTGATATAGCATATTTCTCATTTTACTTGAAGTTTGGAATAGCTTGTGCAAGGGTGAAAGTACTTTTGATCATTTTGGTCGTGATTGTTCCTCTACACAGTCAGCAAATGTAACTGTCTAATGATTATATGTAATGTTGAATGGATTAAATACTTTATTCTTGGTAGAAGTGAATGGAAGGAATATTTTTGGTGTTAGGTTTAATTTATTATTGAATTCAATAGTTTCCAAGATGTTTTGAGGAGTTTTCTCCTTGTTTAATGTTAACTATTCCTGCACAATCCACTCATACAACATTGAAATGCTATGTGATTGACAATATCATGCAACTAGTCCTTTGCCGTGTATTAAACAAAATAGAATTTTTATCATATTATTATCATTCTATTTCTTTGTTGTAAACATGCCATTGGTTCAGTTTTGTAAAAAAAAATTCGTGTTAAATTTTTTTACAAAATAGTTTACAAAATACTCTTCAAAACAAAGGAAAAGCTTAGCAAATTCAGTCTAACTCCCTGTAGATGAAGGAACAGGCATGCTAATAGTTCCTCTAAGTCTTCCAAAACATTTATTGAACTCCCCTAAAGTCCTATTGGATCCCCAAATTACTTAATCCAATCAACTTACATCAGGATCATGAGAAACTTCAAGGGATTAAAAACATTACTTGAAACAGTCACTGGTTTTACCAATCAAAACATAAGGAACATAATTTTAAAGTGCTCACAATACATTCAATGATTAAATGAATGCTTGGAGATTGCTTACTATTCCATCCTTGAATTTAGAAACCAAAACTATAAGTAAAGAAGCCTTTCAACAATGCATAACACAATGGACTTGTAGATTTAAACTTCTATTTTTATTGAATCTTTGTTCCTGTCGTACACTCCAGGCTTAAGTCTATCATACAGTGACTTCCAAAGGTTACATATAACTCCATCACAACTTCCCCAACCATGAAGAACATAGGTGAATAACTTGATGGTTTCATTTTTTAATCTTTAAGAACTTGATCAAGAACATAGGTTTTAATGAAATATCAGTTTGATTTGCAAAGTTTGTGTCCTTTACAAATTTGAAAGGCTCTAATACTTACTAGGGTGGATGTGGATGTGCAACCTTATGCTTTTACTACTAAGTCTCTGATTGTTGGGCATACTGATTATAACTACTTGACATATATCACAAATGTTGCTAATTAAGATTGGTGGGATGATTACGCCTATCCAGAAAAAAGACTATCAAATCATTATGCTTTCAAATCAATTACCTATTGACATATCCCTTGCGAGGGAGAGAATCCAAACACATAAATAACATGCACATAAACACAAAAGATAAAAAAATTAAATGGAATACACCAAGAAGTACCAAATGATGAATGCTCAATTGTTGTAATGGCAAAGCATCAGAACCGTCCATTTCTAGAACTTGATTTTCTAGTCTAAATGATTTTTCTATAGTCGTAATTATTTTTATAAAACTTGATTTTCTAGTCTTAATGATTTTTCTATAGTCCTAATGATTTTTCTATAGTCTTAATAAATTTTTTTTCATCCTAATGTTTGTTTCTCTTGATAAATTAGGCCTTGAATTTGAATTTTTGTTCATTATTTTATTTTAGCTTTATATTTCATTCATTTCTAATATACACAGAGACTACAAATGTTGATAAAAAAAATGATCTATTTGATTAAGGTTAACTATTCATGATTGTAAATAGTCAATATTTCTGATGGTACTCCTTGGTGTATTCCATTTTAAAATAATCTTGTTTCTATGGCTATGATAAATATCCCTTTGTGTTGAGAAAATTAGAATTGAAAAAATGGTTGCAAACAAATCATCCTTCTTCCACCAACATTCTAGTTAATATACAAGTAAAGAGTCATTCCATTCAAGAAAGACCATGTCTAACAATATCAACCTAGAAAAAAATGAGTATGCAGAATTTAGTGATTGTATCTTCAATTAGACGCACTTCATATGCACAGGTGATGAACATGCATATTTGCCTGAGTGCTATTGGGAGCTTACCCAACAACACATGTACTATTGTGAAAATCAGCACAAATCTATTTGCTACTGGGTCTAGCTCCCAGTATTGCTTGGTCAAATATGCATGTTTTTCACCTGTGCATATACCTTCTATGATCAACTCTTATATGCATAGGTGGTGAACATTCAGATTTTCCTAAGCAGTACTTTGAGTAGTCCTCCAGCACATGTAATATTTTGAAAATCATCACAAGTCCATTTGTTGGAGGGCTACTCATAGTACACATGTTTGGAGGTCTGACAGAAACAATAGAATTTGAAGAGTCATGAGTCTTAAGATTGTACTTAATATAGCCAAGCTTCATTTAATGGTACATTCAAACATGAAACAAAGCATTCTTAAACCAAATTAAACTAGTAAACCAAAGGACATACTGATTATAAGTAAACTAGTAAACCAAAGGACATGCTTTTACTACTAAGTCTCTATTTGTTGGGCATACTGATTATAAGTACTTGACATATATCACAAATGTTGCTATTTTAAGGTTGGGGGGATGATTACACCTATTCTTAAAAAAGACTGTAAAATCATTATCCTTTGAATGGTTACTATGAATATGAATGATTTGATATAGCATATTTCTCATTTTACTTGAAGTTTGGAATAGCTTGTGCAAGGGTGAAAGTACTTTTGATCATTTTGGTCATGATTGTTCCTCTACACAGTTAGCAAATGTAACTGTCTAATGATTATATGTAATGTTGAATGGATTAAATGCTTTATTCTTGGTAGAAGTGAATGGAAGGAATAGTACTGTTGGTAGGTTTAATTTATTATTGAATTCAATGGTTTCCAAGATGTTGTGAGGAGTTTGCCCCTTTTTTAATGTTAACTATTCCTGCACAATCCACTCATACAACAATGAAATGCTATGTGATTGACAATTTCATACAACTGGTCCTTTGGTCTGTATTAAACAAAATATAATTTTCAGCATATTATTATCATTCTATTTCTTTGTTGTAAACATGTCATTGGTTCAACATATTATTATCATTCTATTTCTTTGTTGTAAACATGCCATTGGTTTGGTTTTGTAAATTTCTTTTCGTGTTAAATTTTTTTTTCTATTTTTTCCATTTGATAACCATAGTCAACATTTCAAAATAGTGAATAACATCAAATAATGGAGATAAATCATGGGATAGGGCATGACACCAGTAGATTAAAAATGAACCAATGACATGTTTACAACAAATAAATAGAATAATAATAATATGCTAAAAATTCATATTCTATTTAATACATGCCAAAGGACCAGTCCCAACAATTCTTAAACAATAAAGTATGTTTAATAATTGTTGGGAGTAGTTTTAAAACATTCATATTCACTTATTGAATTCTTTGGAGACTAGTGGTTTGACTATCCATGCATTAGCACTGACTGAGATTCATTAAAGGATACGAAACCCTTCATTTTGGGTTATTGTGTGTGGATTCAAATGTAGGTTTAATTTGGTTAATGTTTAGAAGAGATCAATAAACTATTTAAAGACAATCTTACATATTTGGAGAGGTTTGAGAGGCACTTATCATGACTTTACCCTCACAAACAACTGCATAGATTGGTTTTACTAAGTTTATTTTCTCTATTTTGAGGTTCTCATTGCCAAAGTGGCCAAAGACTATGTTAGGCTGATAAAATATGGGGATTCTCTTTGCCGCTACAAATCTTTGAAGGTTGTTGCACTTGGATGGATGTGGATGTGCAACCTTATTCTTTTACTTCTAAGTCTCTGTTTGTTGGGCATCCTAATTATAAGTACTTGACATATATCACAATTGTTACTAATTAAGGTTGGCGGGATGATTACGCCTATCTTGAAAAAAGACTATCAATTCATTATGCTTTCAAATCAATTAGCTATCGGTGTATCCCTTGTGAGGGATAGAAGCCAAACACATAAAGAACATGCACATAAACACGATAGTTGAAAAACTTAAATGGAATACGTAAAGAGTACCAAATGATGAATTCTCAATTGTTGTAATGGCAAAGCACTAGAACCGTCCATTTGTAGAACTTGATTTTCTAGTCTAAATGATTTTTCTATAGTCATAAAGATTTTTCTAGAACTTGATTTTCTATTCTTAATGATTTTTCTATAGTCTTAATATATTTTCTTTCATCCTAATGTTTGTTGCTCTTGATAAATTAGGCCTTGAATTTGAATTTTTGTTCATTGTTTTATTTCAGCTTGATATATATTTCATTCATTTTTCATATACATAGAGACTACACATGCTGATAAAAAAATGAGCTATTTGATTTAGGTTAACTATTCATGATTGTAAATGGTCAATATTTTTTATGGCACTCTTTGGTGTATTCCATTTTAAAACAATCATGTTTCTATGGCTATGATAAATGTCCTTTGTGTTGAGAAAATTAGAGTTAAAAAAATGGTTGTTTAGTGTCTGTGTATCTACAGGTTACAAACAAATCATCCTTCTTCCACCAACATTCTAGTCAATGTACAAGTAACGAGTCATTCCATTCAAAAAAGACCATGTCTAACAATATCAACCTAGAACAAAATAAGGAGTATGCAAAATTTTATGATTGTATCTGCCATTAGAGCCACTTCATATGCACAGGTGATGACCATGCATATTTTCTTGCGTTATTGGGAGCTTACTCAACAACACATGTACTATTGTGAAAATCACCACAAATCTATTTTATGTTGGGTCTAGCTCCTAGTATTGCTTGGTCAAATATGCATGTTTTTCAGCTGTGCATATACCTGTTATGATCAAATCTTATACATGCACAGGTGATGAACATTCAGATTGGCCTAAGTAGTACTGTGAGCTTTCCTTCCAACACATGTACTATTGTGAAAATCACCACAAGTCCATTTGTTGGAGGAAATATCACAATATGCATGTTTGGAGGTTTGAAGCAAACAACAGAATTTGAAGAGTCACGAGTCTTAAGATTGTGGTATATTTCAAAAAATGAAGAGTGGAAAGAAGATGATGTTCTTGAGATCATGGATGGATACAATGTTGTAGACTTTATCATCTATATATTTTGCAGAGGCTTGAAGAACTAGAGAGGGAAGAAGGGCTTAGGATGGTAGCTGAGGGTGACGAGGATGCTGAGATGGAGGAAGTGAAGTTGAATCCTAATGAAAAGGAATCTCTAGCTACAATTAGGAAGAAGAAGAAGAAGATTCTTATCGTCGAACACAAGTTGAAGAAGAGTACTGCAAAGAGCACGCCTACCATACCAAGGAAGTTTGACAAGAACAAGTAATATGGCTTAAACAGAATGGGAAGACATCTTTCTAGCCTAGCCTTGGATCCTTTGAAGTTTGGTCATTGTGGATAAAATATACAGATCTGTCTAGTGATGCAAAATTAACTTCTTTAAGCCTTACCCTTGTTGTTTCAAATATATCATTTGGGTATGCACATAGGGCATAGAAATTGGGGTACACATAGTTCATTTATGGGATTTTTCTTGGGAAGCTAATTGCTCATTTGTCATCTACATTATTATGAAGCTAATTGCCAAAGGATCTAGGCCCAGGCTAGAAAGATGTCTTCCCAAACACATAAAAACATGAACATAAACATGACAGTTGAGAAACATAAAAGTAGATTTCACAATAGCTAAGAAACATAATTGTAGGCATCATGGTCACAATTTTTAGAGAAAACATAATTGAGTTGTATACCCAAGTGATGGAGAGAAACTTCTGCACCTCCAATTCCAAACTGAATACATTTGTGTTGGAGGACCTTGTACTCATGAGCAACAGAAGTAGTCAACTTGGAGTTGGAGGTGCAGGAGTTGCTCTCCATTGTCTAGGTATACAACATAATTGAGTTCTATACCCAAACAACCCAAAGCAACTACTACTCCTCTGGTTCTAGAGGAGTAGTGGTTTCTTTGCATCATCTAGGTATACCACTCAATTATGTTGTCTGCAAAAACTTGTGACCATGATGCCTACATTTATGTTTCTCAGCTATTGTGTCCCAAGACCCCTTATGACCCTTTATGACCCTTTGTGACCCCTAAGAATACACATCTTAGAGGTCTTAAAATGTCATAAAGGGTCATAAGAGGCTCCTAGGAGGGGCCAGATGAGCTTCCACCTTCACGTGGTTGGCCCTGTTAAGTAGAGAATGTTAAATTATTCTTGAAACAAAGAGAAGTTCAATAATTTAAGGTCTCAGTGCATGGACATGGTGAAAAATGATAGGAATCAATGTTGGAGAGTTTTTAGATACTAAGAAGACATATATTCAGTGGAGGCCAGGAGATATTTTTGTCGAGATTTGCTAGATGTGTAGATTTTCTAGAGAGGGTTTCTAGATTGAGTACCAATGCAGAGATGATGATTTAGTACTACACTATAAAACCTTCACAAATGTCCCTTTTTTGGCCTCCACTCATACCTCTTCTCAGAATCTAGAAACTTTGGATACTGTTTCTCATCCATGCACAAAATGTGCTATTGATCATATAAAATTACTTTTACGAGACTAGGATTAATTATGCAAAGGTAAACAACAAGATAATTTTATTGTATCTTTCATTTATTTTATCCATTCATATTTTCTGCTTTCTCTTATATTGGATACTGTGCTTTGTACATAAAGGCAAGGCGGTGATTATTATCAACGATCGACAGGTATAAGTCTTCCAGCTCTTACCTAGTAGCTAGGACTAAAGATAGCAGAGCTCAAGAGACCATCATAGTTGGTCTCCATCCTTGGTTGATATACTGACAAAACATTTTACATTTCATTAGCTCATCAAATGCGGTAATTTGAAAGAACTTAATGGATGATATTTTCATGTATAACGTATATTATTATAGTTTGACAATGATCAAATTTATCTACTTTGTGCACTTGGATACATCAAGCACAACCATAAAGAAGCATCCCCTCTAATGGCTTTAGTAATGTAGTCCATGGGAGGACATGCTTCTTTATGACTGTGCTCATAGTATACAAGTGCATGGAGTCGATAAATTTGTGCAATGTCAACTTAAATAATATATGTTATCATGAAAATATTCTATTAAATTCTTTCAAATCCCTTCATTTGATAAGCTAACGAAATGTAAAATGTTTTGCAAGTATATGGACCAAAGACAGAGACCAATTATGATGGTCTCTTGAGCTTTGTTATTTTTACTATGCTAATTTGTCAGTTTTTTGACATGTAGTAATCCTTTTTTGATAGAAGAGCTATTCCTCTGATGGCTACTTGTGTCAGAACTTGATTCCTTATTGTCGAACATTCCACAAGTAACTATCGGTGGGACCCCATTCTAATAGATAGGTGCAACAAGATGGCTATATCTCTGACAAGTACTCTTGTCAGAGATCTACTGAATATATGTTGCCTTTCCAACTGACAAAATGTTGTCAAAAGAATTTTTTGACAGATTGGTCACATAGTAAAATTACTATTTATGTGGGCAATTCTGATGGGTAGGGATGTCGAAATACTGATGGTTACCACTTCTGTCACAATTTGCAATGCAAAAACACCGATGGATAGATGTGTCATAGTTTCGATAAATGGCCATTGAAAATCTGACAAATGGCTATCAAAATTTGACCTCAAATGTACTAGTGCCAACCTAGTCTTGAATAATTTATGTAGAAATTGCATTAGTCTAGAAATATCAAAGCACTATTTCATTTTCTGGATTGAATTCTTGATGCTTCTCCTATGGGGGAGTATATGTATTTGATTTGAGTTACTACAAAATCTTAGAGACACAATGACACCTTTGACATATATCTTAATGGTGGAGAGAATGACACTTGAAAAATAGTATGATAAAATGGTAGGATAGGATCATCCTTTGGGGGATTTGATGATTGATGAAGAGGATTTGAAAAGATGCTAATGTAGATACAGTATATGCATGTTTGGCATGTACAGAACTTAGATGTTTTTCATCTATGTTTCCATCAATGCCAAAGAGGGATATTTTTAGCATGGATGTTGATGGTATTCCTATGGGGGACTATCCTAGTAATGTTGAAGACATGCTACAATGGTTGTGTGTTGTATTCATGATAGAGTTTGTCATTAATGACAATATATGTTAATTATTGTTTGATTAGAAGCTTGGAGATAGATTGCAAAGAATTATACAGATAGTGTACAAAGAGGTAGCATGTGAAAAATTAGATGAAGACTCTTCATGATGTCTTGGGTAACCATCCATGATCACACATGCTTATGAGTTGATTGGACAGAGTTATGACTAGTTTACTAGTAACAATTTTCGAGGAGACAAAAACTATGTTTTTCACAGAGATGATTGCAAAACTTTATGGATAACACTCATGGCTGTTTAAGGTATGATGTGTGAAATAAGTTCATGTTTGACATTGGATAGAGAGGTTATTGCGATCATATGGATTTGTGATTGTATAGGTGACATAAACTATGGCGTGTGTATTGGCAAAGACTTATTTGGATGCCAACTTGGAACTGTTTCAAGTAATGTGATGTGCGAGATTAATTTATGGATATGAATAATTATTTGATGTAATTATCATATTGTAACATTGTAAGAGGTGCAGTGTGCATCTTTGCATGGGTCCATTTGGTATTTTGTAAATAGGATTTATCCTATGAATGCTGACCTAGATTTAATTATTGTAATTTCTATATAAGGATTGAAATCCTTGGAAAATAAGTGTGGAACTACATATGCATTATGTAGAGTTGAATGTGAGCTTAAGGATGCATTGGATACTATTTGAAGAATAGTAGTTGTGCACTTTGGCACAAGGTGGAGCTTTCTTGTTAGTAGTTGAAGACTGGAAGTAGTTTCAAAACATAATTATCTCAGACTTGAAGTTGCGAGGATTGGAGAACCTGAGGGTGGCTTTAACTCTCAAATCTCTTGATTAGGTTAATGTATTGTACACCCCTAATAGGGTAACTACCTTTAACATGGCTGGAATCCTAGCAAGGTGGATTCCTTAATTGGGATCACATTCTAAAAGGCTCCTAACAGATTCAATCCTTTAATTAGGACTTGCCTATTGTAATACACAGCTCCTAATAGGGTCATAACTCTTAATAGGGTTATTATATCTATAGTGCAGATATTTGTGGGTACCATTCCCACCTAGATTTTTCCCTTAATAGGGTTTTCCTCAACAAAAAATCTCGGTGTCTATATGTATGTGTATTATTGTTGCATTCACTTTTCAGTTCAGTATTTTGTTCTCAGCAATAAGTTTGAAGTTGAAGTTTAAAGTATTATATATTGGGATCAACTGATTCACCCCCCCTCAGTTGATTGGGACACTTCTATTCTAACAGGATGACCACTAATGAGCTTAATGAGCTCAAAATTTAGTTAGATTAGATTTTAGAGAAAGATCACATTCATCCTAGTATTTATCCTTGGGGTGTACCAATTATCTTCATCACTTGAACAAGGATGGATCTCTTATGTTGTGCATTTATTACTGATAGTTGAAAAAATTAATCATTAAGAATTGGTATCCAGTTCTTAGGATTGATGAATTATTTGATCAACTATAGGGTGTCTGTGTGTTCTCAAAGATAGATATGAAGTCAGGGTACCATTAATTGAGGATCATGGAGAGTGATATCCACAAGATCACATTTCTTATGAGGTATGGCCACTATGAGTTCACCTTGGTCCATATCAGTCTCATGAATGCTCCTATTGTATTCATGAGTCTCATGAATGGTGTATTATGCACATTCCTTGATAGATTTATGGTAGTGTTCCTTGATAATATATTGATATATTCTCATGACGAGAAGGAGAATGAGGAGAACTTGAGGTAGGTATTGCAGTGTTTGAGAGATAATTAATAAATTGTGTAGAAGCTTATCCAAGTGTACATTCTTCATATCAGTGGTCAGATATTTAGGCCATGTCATTTCAATTGATGAGATTTTAGTTGACCCATCAAAGATTAGACCTATCATGGATTGGCCAATGCCAACCACTGTGACCGAGGATAGGAGTTTCATGGGGTTAGCAAGTTATTATAGATGATTTGTGTTATACACTAAGTTTGCACCCTTGTTTCAAGCTCTCTTGGTCTTGATAAGCTAGAATAACATGGGAATCATCTCCAGGTTGAGGGACCTATGCTAACTAAGATGAGACCTCCAGATTCTAGGCTGGTTCCTCTTGGATAATCACCTTAATTTTCTCTTGACATGAAAAGTAAAATTCTTTGAGGGAATGGGATAGAAGGAATGCTTGAAAGGGAAATGACTGAAAGAAAACTACCTACTAGGTGATGCACCGAAATGATGGTATGAATTACAGTATAAAAGATGAATTCAATGCACAAGCTTAGGTCTAGGAGATCACAACTTACTAAATAGGCTTGCATAAATATTTCATAGAAGCATCTGCAAATAAAGAGGGTATTCAAGGAAAGAAAAAGATTCTTTCACAAATAATAACACTCTTTGGAGTTAGACAATCATCTATGACCTACAAACAAATATTCACCTTTGCAACTCGATATAGGAATGAGACAAGATAGTTAAGGGGTTGAAGTATACCCACAAAATCATTCACATCAAATCATCCACAATGATACACAAAATTGCAAAAAGAAAGAGGGATCAAGAACTCTAAGATATCACTGAGAAGCATGTTAATACTAAATTCATTAAGAGATAACTCACACAAGAAGGCATAGGGACATGAGAAATGTCACAAAATATCTTCAATATCTAAATTATCAATGGGAGGTTACAAAATGTAGAAAACCAAAGGACAAAAAAATGTCACAGATAGCCTTCTAAGAAAAGAGACTTTTCTTCTTTACAAAAATGTCAACTCTTCACTCTAAAGCTCCAAAAAGAACTATATACCTCTCACTGCATGAAGGCAGGAGTCAAAACTAACCTAACTAGGGTTACATTGGATTTACAACAATATCAAACCCTAAAGGTACACTGATTATCATCATCAAAATTCTAAGAACACAGGCAATTCGATCAAATCTTCCTTGTGTGCATCCATCCGGTACTGAGCTCACCTGCAAACACATCAACCTTGACTCAACTACCCACCTACAACTCGGCCTTGCCATGAAGGCTCTAAATCTGATCATTCCTTCCAAGGAATAGTACTATTTAAAAGTTGGTGCCAACTCTTCTAGCGTCTCTTGGCATGAAAATGTGGCACAGTACTCTACAACACTAGCCAATAGTCATCTCCATCCCCCTCTTAACCATAACTATCCTAAAAATTTAATTTCTGAGCTAACTGACATCATGCATGGCTAAAAAGACTGAAACCCTAACAAAAACCTTCGCAAGAAATTTGAATTTAAATACTTACGGCTAGTAGGTCTGAAATTAAAACATAACCATCGATGCATAATTCCCGGCAGATGAACGGCCATGATCATCCTGACAATACTTATAAAACCCTCTTGAAAAGTTAAAATCCACCTCAGCACACAACAACCAATGAACTTTTAGCATGTCGGTACACCTGTCATTTTGGCCCCACCTTGAGCTTTCCTCTCTTTAAGTCATTTGGCAACTATGCAACTGAAAGAATTCCAAGTCGTGAAAGGCTTTGGCTTAACCTTAGTTTGGTCAAGAAATTCAGCAAACAAGGCATTTCATTGAATCACTGAGTCTTTTAACTTACCCTGGTTATACTCCGTGAATGTGACAAAACTTCATTCGCATGTTCGCAAGATAACCTTTTAACCACTCATGAGAATCCCAGCTTACATTTGGAAAACTGGCGATTGAAGACATTCGCTAAGTCACTAGAATTTTAGGGCTTAACTAACTTATCATGAGATTGTATAAACACACACATTCACGCATTCGCCAGATCATTTGGAGCACTACTATTTTATTACATGAACAAGCGACCAAAGGAACCTATCAGAACTGCCAAATATTTGTGAACCCCGTGCCCATCTCCACATGTCAATAGTTTATTTGTTCTAACTACCTCATCAGCCAACACTTAAGAAAATCTCTGACAATGGACCTACTGCAACCAAGATTCCAATTGAACGGTGGGTGCATGATCTCATGACCGCTGAATATTCTCTTAGATCATGCGCTAGCCGTTGATCTATTTAAGCTGGGACCCTTCTAACAAATGGACCCACCTGGAGCCTCGTCATCACTTGGAAACCAATCATAATCAAGCACATTAGCATACTTGGCAACATAGACCCACTTGACAGAGGCCAAACACCTGGAAAAATGAATGGTCAGCATATGATTGCATACCCTCGAAAGATTCCATCAGAACATGTGCTAGCTGTCGATCTCTATCCCTCTGACATCTATGTTGATATTTTGACATGGACCCACTGACAAAGTCCCAGTCATCACCTTTTCAACCAATTAGAAGATGCCAAATAGGATAAAAAAGACCCACCTGACGAAGGCCTGACAAAAGGCAAGATTGATGGTCAGTGCATCTCCTCATACCTTTGACACAACCCCTTGCAAACTTACGAGAGCCATCAGATCTTCTTGACCGGGACCCCAATCTGACAAATAAAAAGACTGATACCGAATCGATGGCTAGTCTCATCGCCTCATGGCCCTAAAGATTCCATGATATTATCAGACAACCGTAGATCCAAAATCTTCACCACTGCCTATAGAAATAACCCCGCTTGATCTAGCGAATCAACAAACAAAGGGATTCTCTATTCGCGAGATACTTTGATGAACTGTGGTTAAGCTTTGAGAATACATGAACAAAGGGTCCTTTCTAGTTCATTAAATCATGAATAAACTTAGGGTTACTATTATACACTAAATTTACACCCTTAGTTCAAGCTCTCATAGTCTTGATAACTCAGTAGAACAAGGGAATCATCTCAAGGTTGTGGGACCTTTTGCTAACCGAGATGAGACCTCCAGATTCTAGGCTAGTTCCTCTTGGATAATCACCTTGATTTGCTTTTAGACAGGAAAGTAAACTTGAGGGAAAGGGATAGAAGGACTGCATGGAAAGGGAAATGACAGAAAGCAAATCTATCCTACCAGGTGATGCACTGAACTAGGGTTTGGATATCAGTATAGAGGGATGAAACTAGTGACAGAAATAGGTCTAGGAGATTACAACTTACTGAATAGGCTTGCATAAGTGTTTCATGGAGGGTTCTGCAAACAAAAGAGGTTGTTTAGGGAAAGAGAAAGATTCTTTCACAACAACAAAGCTCTTAGGATTAGACATCAATCCATGACTTGCAAATAGACATTCACTCCTATAGCTCGATGCAGGATTGAGACAAGACTGTTAGGGGCTGAAATATACCCACAAAACATCTAAATTAGATCAAACACAATAACACACATAGCTATAGAAAGTAAGAGGAATCAGGGAACCTAAGATACCACTGAAAGCATTCATAAACTCAATCCAATAAGAGATAAGCCAAATAGGAAAGCATAAGGATAGGAAAACATGTCACATAATACTTTGCAATGTCTGAACAATCAATGGGAAATTCCAAGATGCAGAAAGCCAAAGGGCAAGAAAATTGCCACAAATTGCTTTGCTGAGAAAGAAAATTTCCTTTTACAATTGCCAATTCTGAGCACTACAGGCTCCAAAAAACAATATATACAAACTCAACTGCATGCAGGCAGGAGTCAAAAGTTAACCAAGGTTATAGAAATATGCATGAAATAATCAACCCTAGCAGTCGTGTCTGATCATAAATGAACCTTGCAAATATCTCAACAAATCAAACATATCTTCTTTGCATGCCCATGCTTGTACTGATCATGCCTACCGACAAATGACCTCAATCAATCTACTTCTCTAGAAGCCCACACTGCCATGAATGCTCAAATCTGATGAGATACTGGAAAAGATCAAGAAATATCTACCTAAAAGATCTTTGCAAATTCTTAACTGCAACCGCCTCCAAAAATCATCAATTCCTTCAACTACCCGCACTTGCAAATGTCTCTGTAGAAGAAATCCCACCAAAGCAATCACACCACCCTTGAAATAGAAATGGTCTTATGATCACATGAGGCCGAAAGGCTTCATGCAATCATGTGACAACTCCTTTGAAACTACCACCGCCTTGCCATGAAATGACACCTTGGGCCTGCAAAAATCCGCCACTGTAGCATCCCCATAAAAAAGCCAACGATTGCATGATCGCATGAGCCAAAAAGGCTTCATGCGATCATGTGACAATCTTTTAAAATTCTACCTGTGTTGCCACATGGATGCTTAGGACCCACAAAACATCACAGCAAACCTGACCCTGGTTTACCTCAAGTTCACCTTCCCTCAGTTGCTGAAATGCTTGATCTTTTCCTTAACCCTGGGTCTATCTTGCGACTGCAAGAAATCCTTTAACCGCGCACCTGTGAACTTGTCGGGGCCACACTACTTTGAAAAGGTCAACGGTTGCATGATTGCATGAGCCAAAAGGCCTTCATGCAATCATGTGAAAACTCTTAAAAAATCCCCCTCCGCTTTCACAAAGGCTCGGGCCTACAAGATCTACCAATCAAACTTGCCACATGGCCCAACCGGAGCTGAACACCTTGACCGAACCCATGACCACACCGCAAAAACTATAGAGAATCTGATGGTGGTCACGTGATATAATGGGATCGAAAGATCCCATGCAAACATGCAACCACCGTAGATTTTGAATCTACGGGGCCCATGTTACCGGGCCCGCAAGAACCTCCACTGAAAGCACATACAACTGGGCCCACCTCCAACTGCACAACCACGCAAAGCTTTCCAAACCCTGAGCCTGGTACCGCCACATGTAACTCCCTTACTCATCCTGGCTGCCACATCAGTGAAAACCTTGGCACCCCTAGCACAAGACCCACAGTAAACGTGAGATTCCCATCTAACGGTTGTCGCATGATCACATGGGATTAGAAGATCCCATGAGATCATACGACCACCGTCGGATCTCCTCACACTTGCACCAATGTAGAAACCTTAGGCCCCACTAACTACCTATCATAGTTGATGGTTTTTCGCATGATCTCATGCAGTCACGAGACCACATGCGATCATGTGACCAACCGCTGGTTGCTAACCGTTGAACCATGAACCACTGCCACTAAAACCACTGACAGTTTTTTGCATGGTCACATGGGCTCAAAAGAGCCCGTGCGATCAAGTGACAAACCACGTGATGCCACCTCGATAACCACTGGCTGACCGCCGATCAGAGATACCGCATCAACGGTTGTCACATGATCTCATGGGATTGGAAGATCCCATGTGATCATGTGATAGCTGTCAGATCTTCTGCATTGGTATAGCCTTAAGCACTAGGACCCGCCTGATCAGAGTTGTGCACTTAGGGTTGAAAACATGAATGAGGGTCAAGAACATAGAGGGTTTTTGAGTGAAGGTAAAAAACACACCAAATTTTCAGAGCTGAGAGGTCAAAAACACACCAAATTTTCAGACCAAAAGGTAGAAACATCCTGAGCCTGCAGAGAGGAGGTAAAAAACACACTAGGTTTTTGACACTTGAGTAGAAAATGCACTAGACTCTTGACATTTAAAGGCAGAAAATAGAGAGATTTTTTGACACTTGAGCATTTCTTCTTGGAAAACAAGAACCGTGGCCAAAAATAACTGATAGAGAAATTTTGGGCAACATTTTGGTGACCTCTACGGGATGTCAGCCTGCTAGACATTGGACCAGTTGCCTTGAAATATCCATTGGGCATGGGGTTACCTCTTTTGAGCACAAAAACTTTTAGAGGCAAAAACTGAACTAGGAAGATAAACTATGCACGGGCACTTCTTGGAAAATGGGGAAAAACTAAACTAGAAAGCTGGAAGAAAAAATAAGAAAAACTAACCTAAGTTAACCAGTTACAAAAACCTGGTTAAACAAAGCCATTTACTGGCATGTTGAAATAACTACCCTTTCTCCTCAAGGCTTTGCACTTTTCATGCAGGAGGATAGTTAACAAGGAAGGAAGTACACATAGTTGCATGAAGAACCAATGCACTACCTCTTGAAGGACATAAACAAAATGACTCACCTCCACCAACAGATCTTTACCTCCATTATCCACGGGCGGATAAGTGATTTGAGCTTGCCTTTTCTGAACTGCAAGCTCACCCTCAACCTCGGCTTTAATTGAAGACTCATGTTTGGGCACAAACATGACTAGATTTTCATGGCCAGCCTCTATTCTTGCTAAGTATCTTAAAGGGAAACCCCTGGAAAGAGTGAACTTGGGGCTCCTTTCACTGCTATCAGGATCTTCAACTACCAATTCATGCAGAGGAGCTTCCTCTTCCACATCATTTCCCTTATCAACATTCTTAGCAGCAAGCCTCTTTTCAGGAGAACATTCCTCTCTTTGTTCTTCAGCAGCTGAGATGGGTGGCACATTAGAAACATTGTCATCTTCAACAAAACAAGGCAGCTCTTCAAATAAATCAGCCTCCAATTCGATGGTCTGCTTGGAACCATTAAAAGATTCATCAAATAACTGTAGTGTAGCCTCTTTCTCCTTTTTACAAAGAGCTTCCTCAAGTTGTATCCGATGAGTCTCCTTATCATTTGCACCCTTTAGAATCAAGAGCCCTATTATTGCTTTGTGCTCTTGTATTTCTTTATCATAAAACTCCTTATGGGCTGCCAACTCCTATTCTTTCTCAAGCTAAAATTTAATGCCCCTATCAAACATGGCTTCCATTAAAGTTTTCTGGTCTTGAACCACCCTTTCACAGTCATTCTTATGAACTTCCAATTCTTCATAAGCATCCTTCTGAGCTGCTAATGCTCTTTGGAAATCTTCCTCTTTTTCAGCCATAGCATCATTAGCCTTAATTAAATTCTCTTTGTAAATTTTGTTCAGTGAGGCCAGATTACTTACAAGGGCTGCCTGACTTTTTTGTTGTCCTGCAATGACTTCTTCATACTGCTTCCACCTAGCATCAAACTACTTCTTTGCTTGTGTCTGCATATGCTCCCTTTATGTTTTTAGCACCTTCTCATAGTATTTCTTTTGTGCTTCCAGCCCCTCAGCAAGCTTGGCCTCATTTCTTTTGTATTGTTCTGTCAGGTACCTCCTATAACCTTGATCCTGCTAAACCAAAGCTTGTTGTTGTTGGATCTGGGCATGATGGGCATGTTCTTTAAAAGAAAGCATCTCCTCTTGAAGTTGCTGGAATGAGTGATTCTATTGCCATGATGCTAGAAGTTGGGTGGGTGGGGGGTAAGCACGAGATGACTGTTGCTGACCTTCATGAAATGAAGGGATATCCTCATGAAAAGAAGGATGGTAATCCATCCTAGGTACTGAATCTCCTTGAAACCAGTAGATGTGAGCTTGGAGTCACCAGATATGCCAAACAATGACCTCTCAAAGGTCTACAACCTACTGGATGCATCTCAGAACTAGCAAGAATTATGAAAACTATGACTTCTTGGTCCCACCAGGTGTGCCAAAAATGTTATACACTGAATTTGCACCCTTATTTCAAGCTCTTGTAGTCTTGATAACTTAGTATAACAAGGGAATCACCTCAAGGTTGTGGGACCTTTTGCTAACTGAGATGAGACCTCCAAATTCTAGGCTGGTTCCTCTTGGATAATCACCTTGATTTGCTTTTAGATAGAAAATTAAACCTGAGGGAAAGGGATAGAAGGAGTGCATGGAAAGGGAAATGACATAAAATGAATCTATCCTACCAGGTGATGCACCGAACTAGGGTTTGGATCTTAGTATAGAGGGATGAAACCAGTGACAGAAATAGGTCTAGGAGATTACAACTTACTGAATAGGCTTGCATAAGTGTTTCATGGAGGGGTCTGCAAACAAAAGAGGTTGTTTAGGGAAAGAGAAAGATTCTTTCACAACAACAAAGCTCTCAGGATTAGAGATCAATCCATGACCTACAAACAGACATTCACTCCTATAGCTCAGTGCAGGATTGAGACAAGACTGTTAGGGGCTGAAATATATCCACAAAACATCTAAATCTTATCAAACATAATAACACACATAGCTACAGAAAGTAAGAGGAAATAGGGAACCTAAGATACCACTAAAAGCATTCATAAACTCAATCCAATAAGAGATAAGCCAAACAGGAAAGCATAAGGATAGGAAAACATGTCATAGAATACTTTGCAATGTCTGAACAATCAATGAGAAATTAAAAGATGTAGAAAGCCAAAGGGCAAGAAAATTGCCACAAATTGCTTTGCTGAGAAAGAAAATTTCCTTTTACAATTGCCAATTCTGAGCACTACAGGCTCCAAAAAACAATATATACAAACTCAACTGCACACAGGCAGGAGTCAAAAGTTAACTAGGGTTATAGAAATATGCATGAAATAATCAACCCTAGTAGTCATGTCTGATCATAAATGAACCTTGCAAATATCTCAACAGATCAAACATATCTTCTTTGTGTGCCCATGCTTGTACTGATCATGCCTGCCGACAAACGACCTCAATCCATCTACTTCTCTGCAAGCCCACACTACCATGAATGCTCAAATTCAATCAGATACTGGAAAAGATCGAGAAACAGCTGCCTAAAAGATCTCTACAAATTCTTAACTGCAACCGCCTCTAAAAATCATCAATTTCTTCAACTACCTACACTTGCAAATGTCTCTACAGAAGACAGCCCACCAAAGCAATCATGATGCCCTTAAAATAGCAATGGTCGCATGAGGCTAAAAGGCTTCATGCGATCATGTGGTAACTCCTTTGAAATTGCCACCACCTTGCCACAAAATGACACCTCGGGCCTACAAAAATCCACCACCGTAGCATCCCCATAAAAAAGCCAACGGTCGCATGATCGCATGAGCCAAAAAGGCTTCATGCGATCATGTGACAACCTTTTAAAATTCTACCTCTATTGTCAAATGGACACTTGGGACCCAAAAAACATCATAGCAAACCTGACCCTAGTTTACCTTGAGTTCACCTTCCCTCAGTCGCTGAAATGCTTGATCTTTTCCTTAACCCCGGGTCTATCTGGCAACTGTGAAAAATCCTTTAATTGCACACCTGTGAAGTTTCCAGGCCCACACTGCTTTGAAAAGGTCAGCAGTCGCATGATCACATGAGTTGAAAGGCCTTCATGCGATCATGCGACAACTCTTAAAAAATCCCGCTCCACTTTCACAAATGCTCAAGCCCACAAGATCCGCCAGTCAAACTTGCCCCGTGGCCCAACCGGAGCTGAACACCTCGATCGGACCCACGACCACACCTGAAAAACTATAGAGAATCCAATGGTGGTCACATGATCACATGGGATCGAAAGATTCCATGCGAACATGCAACCACCATAGATTTTGAATCTACAGGGCCCATGTTACCGGGCCCGCAAGAACCTCCACCAAAAGCACATACAACCGGGCCCACCTCCAACTGCGCAACCACGCAAAGCTTTCCAAACCTTGAGCCTAGTACCACCACATGTCACTCCCTTACTCATCCCAGCTACCACATTAGTAAAAACCTCGGCACCCCTGGCACAGGACCCACAACAAATGTAAGATTCTCATCTAACTGTTGTCGCATGATTGCATGAGACCAGAAGATCCCATGAGATCATATAACCACCATCAGATCTCCTTGTACTTGCACCAATGTAGAAACTTCAGGCCGCACTAACTGCCTATCGTAGTTGATGGTTTGTTGCATGATCTCATGCGGTCACAAGACCACATATGAGCATGCAATCAACCGCTGGTTGCTAACTGTCGAACTGTGAACCACCGCCACTGAAACCATTGACAGTTTGTCGTATGGTCACATGGGCTCGGAAGAGCCCATGAAATCATGCAACAAACCACATGATGCCACCCTAATAACTATTGGTTGACCGTTGATTAGAGATACTGCATCAATGATTGTCGCGTGATCTCATGGGATCAGAAGATCCCATGCGATCATGTGACAGTCGTCAGATCTTTTGCATTGGTACAGCCTTAAGCATTGGGACCCGTCTGATTAGAGTTGTGCGCTTAGGGTCAAAAACATAGACGGGGGTCGAGAACACAGAGGGTTTTCGAGCGAAGGTCAAAAACACACCAAATTTTCAAACCAAAAGGCAAAAACATCTCGAGGCTACAGAGAGGTGGTCGAAAACACACCCAATTTTTGACACTTGAGCAGAAAACGCACTGGACTCTCGACATTTAAAGGCAAAAAACACAGAGAGTTTTCGACACTTGAGCATTTCTTCTTGGAAAATAAGAACCGTGGCCAAAAATAACTAACAAGGAAATTTTGGGCAACAGTTACAATAAGTGAATGCCTGATTGAAGGAAGTTAACCATTTGCTGAGTCGCTAACCATTTAGATTTGACCACCAAATATTATGTGACTAAGAGGATTGTTGCAGTTGCCAGTTCGCCAAATAAGAAAAGTAACCATCAGAAGACTTAGAGAACCTATGACTAGCCAATAGGATTAAAGCGCACATAGGTATTAAGGATCTTAAGTGGTTGAAAAAGGTAATGACCAAATAGAAAGAAGGCAAGGGTTTGCAGGTTTTTTTGGGTATAACAGCTACTTTTATGAATTTTTAGACTGCAAACCAGGGAGTTAGGAAATTTGCAGAGGCCAGGAGGCAATACCTAAACCCATAAAATTTCTAGGGATGCTTGGCAAGGTAAAAATAGAGACCCTGGGATGGATTTTTAGCCAAATTTGTATGGAAGGAAAATTAGGGTAACATTTTGGTGATTTTTGCTAGATGTCAGCCTGCTAGACATGGAAACCAGTGGCCTTAAAGTAATTCATTGGGCATGGGGTTTATTCCTAAGCACAACTTCTGACAGAGAAACAAAAATGGAACTAGAGGGACAAACTATGAATGAGCACTTCTTGGAAAACAAGCAAACTAACCTAGAAAGCAGGGAAAGAAAGCAGGGGAACATTTACAAGAAATTACAAAGAGGGACTAAACTCAAAATAGGGCTTCATATGGAAACCATTTACTGAAATTGGTAGGGGAACCCCTTCAAGAGTTGATAGCTGGAAAGCATTAGGTCCCTTGCATTTTGTGATAACAAATGGTCCACCCCGAAAGGAATCAAATTTTGTATGCCTACCAAGCCTTGACTTGAACTCATCCCGATTGAGAACTACATCTCCAACTTTGAAATTCCTAACCCTAGCTCTCTTGTCAAAGCTGTTCTTTGTTTGAATCTGATGGAACTCGATATCTTGCATTGACTTACTTCTGAGTTCCTCTAACTCCATCAATTGAGCATACTTGATTTGCAAGGGGTCTCCTTCTTCAAACAAGGCATATTGAGTGGCTAAGTCTAGGACTGGTAACTCAGGTCAAATGGATAACTTAGCCTCGTTGCCATATACCAACATGTAGGGGGAATTACCAATGATCTTCTTTGGGGTAATTCTATCTAACCACAAGGCAGACCTAAGTTTTGTATGCCAATCTCTCTGATTGTCTTGTAGAGTCTTCTTGATTATCCTAATCAAGTTCTTGTTTGTTGATTCTACTATGCCATTTCCCTAAGGGTAATAATTTGAACTGGTATTCAGATAAATGCCATTTCTAACTACCCACTCTGAGACCTTGAGGCCTATGAATGCCAATGCATTATCTGATATTATGTTATCTGGAGTGCCAAACCTATGAGCTATGTCATCATAAAAACCTAGGACAACACTCTCATTACCTCTTTCAAGGAAACTACCTCTGTCCATCTAGTGAAATAATTTGTTGCAGTGATTATCCACTTGTGTCCTACACTAGATGAAGGATTGATCATTCCTATGAAATCTATACCCCACTTCATGAAGGGCTGACCTATTCTAATTGGTTGGAGGGGAAGAGAAACAAGCCTCTCTTTTCCTACAAACATAGCACACTTGATGCATTTTCTCACATACTCATGACTATCCTTAAAGATAGATGGCCAGTAGTATCCATCTCTCATGACCTTAAAAGTAGTAGTCCTAGGAGAGAAGTGACCTCCATAAGGTCCATCATGAAATTCAAATAGGACATCAACTATCTTTTCTGAATCTATGCATCATAAAAGGACACCATTGTGATCCTTTCTAAAAAGAACTTCATTTATTAGCACAAAAGGAATAGATTGCAATCTATAATACCTTCCTTTTTCCGAATCCAGACCTACAGGACACTATCCTTTCTTCAAGTAATTGATCATATTAGGAAACCAACCTAATGCCTCACCATGTCCTTCTATAGAATGCACAACTAGGGATGCATCCATTTGTTCTGATTTCTTTGAGCTTTCATCATCTACCAAATGCTCACAAAGACCTCTACCTCTAACTAGCTTGGTGGTTTGGATATCAATGTCATATTCCATTACTTTGGTAATCCAACCAGCTCTTTTCTCATTAAGGTCCTTGGAAAGAAAGAACTCTTTGACACTTGGATGAGTCACTTTCAAATGTACCTTGCTATGGGTCAATAGATATCTGAAATTTTTAAGGCTCTTTACCATGACAAGTACATGCTTTTCTACAAAAGAGTATCTTTGTTCATACTCTTCTACACCTTTGCTAAAGAAAGCAATAGGCTGCTCCAATCCTTCCAAATTTTCTTGAGTCAACATTGCAGATATAGCATCATGACCTCCATAAGCATAAAGGATAAAATCCTTACTAAAATTTGGGTTGAACAGAGTAGGAGCTTCTATTAAGGCCTCTTTGATAGCTTGGAAACTGGGTTTACCTTCTTTAGTCCAACTGAAAGCTAAACCTTTCTTCAACATGGTTGTCAAAGGTTTTGGTAAATCTGCAATATTAGGCAAGAAACGCCTAACAAAATCAATCTTTCCTATGAAAGATTGGAGACCTTTCTTATGATGTGGCAATGGTAATTCTAGGATGGCTACAATTCTCTCAGGATCCACTATAATTCCTTCTTTGGATACTACATATCCCAACAGTTTTCCTTCATGAGCTGTAAACACACATTTCTTGGGATTAAGAGATATCCCAAACTCCCTACACCTTTCAAAAATTTGCCTCAAATGTTTGGTGTGAACTATTGCATGTTTAGAATAGATAGTTATGTCATCCAATTAGACCAGTACAAACTTGTACATGAGGCTCTTAAAGGCCATATCCATTGCCTTTTGAAATGTAGCACCTACATTTGACAAACCAAAGGGCATCTTTTGATAAGCCATGGTCCCCCACTTGGTTGTAAATGCAGTCTTGTATTGATCCTCTTCTTTAACTAGGATCTGATTGTATCCTGAATAGCCATCCAATAATGAAAATCTCTCAGATCTAGAGACACATTGTAGGATCTGTTCCACAGAGGTTAGTGGATGGCGATCTTTTAATGAAGCTCTGTTAAGGTCCCTAAAGTCAACACATAACCTCAACTCTCCATTCTTCTTCCTAACAGGAACAAGGATGGAAACCCAACTAGTATGCTTAATGGGGTAGATGATACAACTTTCTATCAATTTGAGCACTTCTTTATGCCTAAGTGGCTCAAGCTTGGGATTAACAGGCCTTTTCTTTTGCCTCACAGGTTTGGTATTAGGTTCTAATTCAATAGTGTGCTAAGAAAGAGATGGATCAAAACCTTTGAGGTCTTCATATTTCCATGCAAATACATTACTGAATTCTTTGAATAACTGAGTGTAAGCTTGCTTTTCCAATTCAGTGTTTACTTTTCCAAATTGTAAACTCTTACCTGGTTCCAACTCTAATTCAACACAATGTTCTTGTTGGACTACCAAGCCAGCTTTTCTTTTCTTAATTTCATCATCCTTATTGAAGATAGTCTCTAAGGTGACAAGACCTCTAGGCATCTTATTGGACTTGAGTTGTATCACTTGATCACCATAATTTTGTGATAACCTCTCTTGATTATGCCTTGAAAAAACATCTTCTTCAAACAAGAACTGCAGAATCTATCCATCATTGTCAAACACCTACCAATTGACATCATTATCAGGAATAGAGGGTCTGACAATAACCTTGATGTGTTGTTGGCCCTTTTCTTTTGATATGCTATTAGGGATATCAAACTGAGATCCAATAGCAACTAACCTATCTTCATTTTGGTTTAATTTTCTATGGATAGAAATAATGTTGAAAGCACAAAAGTCTTCAATTGCATCCCAAACTCTATGTTTGTATGCTTTCATGGTTTCATTCTTGGTTGCACTTATCCCTCTTACTTGGCTGAAAACCAGCTCACTGTCACCATAAACTTTTAAGGCCTTAAGCCCTCTTTTTCTAGCCCATTCTAGTCCATTGACTAGACTTTCATATTTTGTAGTATTGCTAGTGCAGGAGGAACTGAATCTAAAGCTAGTGTAATACCTTTCTCCCTTTGGGGACACTAGCATAGCACCACCACTAGAACCATGTCTACTTCTAGCTCCATTACAGAATAGTTCCCAAACCAGATTACTGTGATCCTTTGAATCAGTGTCTTCTTTGAGAAGGCTTGGTTATAGGGCTCCACTTTCTTGTATTAAGTAACTTCCCAAACCAAAATCCCAAATAAGATTTTCTTGGGCCTCTGAAGCTCTTTCATCTAGTAGAATCTCAGGGATACTTTCTATCTTTGTGCTTGCTTCACTAATGGTTTGGAAGACATTGTCATCAAATATAGGGTAGTTTACATTGATGGTGTTGGGCACATAAGGTTATATATGGTGTACTACCAATTTCTCTAACTTAATGGTAACCTTGGTACCATATCTTGTGTGAAAGAGCATGCGAGACTAGTCAACAGAAAGATAACCTCCTATCTTGGCTATAAACTCCCTTGAAAGACATATAGCAAATAATGCAGGGAGATCTATGATGTATATATCAAGGAGGATGGAGAAATTAGGACTAGCATGTAGGATTAGACTGGTATCCTTGGCCACACCTATAGTATTGACTGAGGACCCATCAAGTTGTGTGACCTTCTTTTGGAAGGGTTCATATTTTAGTCCTAATTGATCAACTACTTTCTTGGGCATTATAGTGCTAGTAGCTCCACTATCTACCATGCAATTATGTACTAGAGAATCTCCAATAATTAAAGATACATAAAAGGGAGGAGGCTTTGAGTTCCTACCTTGCATGGTGTTGCTTTTGGGGATGTTACTCAGAGCTTCTTTTTTTTATCAGTGTTAACCAACACTAGCTTTGCAGCTTCTTTTGCATGTTGAGGAGTTGATACTTCTGATATAGCTTTCTTCAAAATCTCAGGCTGTCCTGGAATAGCCAAAGAGTCGCACATAGACATGGTAATGTTCACCTTCTTCATGTTGTCTACAATGTTGAAAGGTGACACAATGTGTACTCTTTTTTGTGTCTTTACTATGATAGGCTCCATCTCCTTGAGAGTCTGTTCCTCTTTACTTATAATGGCAGGAGCCTTCTTAGGTACAGTGGGAGTAGCTTGTTGCATCAATTTTGTAGATGTTGTGGCTTTAGTACCAGATTTAGCTCTCTCCATGTCTTGAGCTCTTCTTTTTTCTCCTGTATAGGAAACAAAAGAAACTTCATCATTGAATCCATTGAAGTTTGGTTGCTCCCAATTAAAGAGAGCAGTCTCATGCTCTTGTAATTCTTGTTGTTCTTGGTGAGGAACTGATCCACTAGAAGAAGCCTCTGATTGAACATGTGAGGCATTTTGAACCATTAGGGCTTGGTTCATCCACCCATTTGAACATGTAGCTTGATTGTGAGGCTGATTGCAAGGAAAGCACCATTCATTATCCATAGCCATATTATTTTGACTAGGCACCATGTCTCTAACTGGATTTGCAGAATTAAGAGGTGCAGGGTTGTATGGTTGGAATGGTCTCTGATTGAAATTTTGCCTTTGTCCTTGATAACCTCCTTGGTATGGTGGCCTATTTTGTTGATAAGGATGTCCTTGATTTTGATATTGCTTATTAGGACCTTGGCCTTGTGGCTAAAAGGGTGGTCTGATTCCTTGACCTTGCCTTTTTAAATTTGTGACCTCTTTAGTCAAAGTTTGTAGCAAGTTTGTCATTTCTTGCATGCTAGTTGCTTGGCTACTCTTTATCTCTTGCAACTCTTGGGAGAAACCTATCTTCAACTCTTGGCCACTAGTACTAGCTTGAGGTGCTAATATGGTGGGAATAGGAGTAAATGGGGGCACTTGTGTAGGTGCAATAGGCTAAAGACTAGGGAAGATGGGCATGGGTGGCCTTCTTTGTATCATGTCTACTTGGATCAAATAATTTTCATCCCTAACAGCTATGTCAAAAGCTTGGGGTAAAGAAGTACCACCCATAGACTGGATCATGACAGAGATCTGACCATTCAGACTTTGCAAGTAGTATAGGAAAGCATGGTTACCTGATGGCCTTACAGAGACTAGAATTCTATTCCATGTTTTGAGGAATCTACTATTGTAATCTGTCATTTTTTTCTTGAGGGTCTCTCTTAATGGTTGTCAACTGCTCAACCAGAGACAAGTTATTTGATTTATCCTGAAAATGCCTAATTAATGCATCTCCTAATCCATCCCAAGAATTAATAGAACCAACAACTAGAGTTCTAAACCATTCAAGAGCCTTACCTTTGAGAGAGGCTGCTAATAACTTTGTGGCCACATCTTCTTGGGTTATGTTGTGAATACTGCAGATGGTGGTCACATCTCTTATGTGCTCAAAGGTTGTTGTCTATCCTTCACCTGTGAAATTAGGTAGACTCTTTAGTGCCACCAAGGGCACATCATTATGCACTACAAAGGTCAATGGGCTTCCTTAATTGAAAGGTACAAAAGTAAACTGCCTAGCCATTGTAGGAGTTGGAATCTGAAGATTAACAACTATATGAGCTGTATTTGCTGCTTGATTTGAATCCTCTTCTAGATCTCTAGTTAGAGATCTTTCTCTTCTTCTAGAATGAAAGGGAAAAGGTTTCCTTTTTGAAGTATTAGGTGGTGTAGATTGAACTCTTCTTGCAGGGGATGTTCTTTGAGTTGTCCTGCCTTTATGACTTCCTTTTGAGGGCAACTCTACAAACTCAATAGGTTTTGAGCTCCTAGTCTCAACCTTTTTCATAAACCTTAAACAAGGTTGGCCTAGATCTTTGAAATCAGTGGAGTCACCAGATATACTTGATAGAACAACTTCTAAAAGTTTGTATTATGTAATTTGTATATCAGAGATGACATAATCTTCAAACAATGAACTTCTTTTGTAGTCCCATCGGGCATGCTAGAATTGTTATACACTAAGTTTGCACCCTTGTTTCAAGCTCTCTTGGTCTTGATAACCTAGTATAACATGGGAATCATCTCCAGGTTGTGGGACCTATGCTAACTGAGATGAGACCTCCAAATTCTAGGCTGGTTCCTCTTGGATAATCACCTTAATTTGCTCTTGACATGAAAAGTAAAATTCTTTGAGGGAAAGGGATAGAAGGAATGCTTGAAAGGGAAATGACTGAAAGAAAACTACCTACTAGGTGATGCACTGAAATGATGGTATGAATTATAGTATAAAAGATGGATTCAATGCACAAGCTTAGGTCTAGGAGATCACAACTTACTGAATAGGCTTGCATAAATATTTCATAGAAGGGTCTACAAATAAAGAGGGTATTCAAGGAAAGAAAGAGATTCTTTCACAAACAATAACACTCTTTGGAGTTAGACAACAATCTATGACCTACAAAAAAACATTTACCTCTACAACTCGGTATAGGAATGAGACAAGATAGTTAAGGGGTTGAAGTATACCCACAAAAGCATTCACATCAAATTATCCACAATGATAGACAAAATTGCAGAAAGAAAGAGGGATCAAGAACCCTAAGATATCACTGAGAAGCATGTAAATATTGAATTCATTAAGAGATAACTCACACAAGAAGGCATAGGGACATGAGAAATGTCACAAAATATCTTCAATATCTAAATTTCAATGGGAGGTTATAGAATGTAGAAAACCAGAGGACAAAAAAATGTCACAGATAGCCTTCTAAGAAAAGAGACTTTTCTTCTTTACAAAAATGTCAACTCTTTACAAAAATGTCAACTCTTCTCTCTAAAGCTCCAAAAAGAACTATATACCTCTCACTGCATGCAGGTAGGAGTCAAAACTAACCTAACTAGGGTTAAATAGGATTTACAACAATATCAAACCCTAAAGGTACACTGATTATCATCATCAAAATTCTGAGAACACCGGCAATCAGATCAAATCTTCCTTATGTGCATCCATCCGATACTGAGCTCACCTGTAGACACATCAACCTTGACTCAACTACCCACCTGCAACTTAGCCTTTCCATGAAGGCTCTAAATCTAATCATTCCTTCCTGGGAACAATACCATGTAAAAGCTGGTGCCAACTCTTCTAGTGTCTCTTGCTGTGAAAATGCGGCACAATACCCTACAACGCTGGCCAACAGTCATCTCCATCCCCCTCTCAACCATAATCATCCTAAAAATTTAATTTCTAAGCTAACCGACATCGTGCATGGCTGAAAAGAGAAAAACCCTAACAAAAACCTTCACAAGAAATTTGAATTTAAATACTAATGGCTAGCAAGTTTGAAATTAAAACATAACCATCAATGCATAATTCTTGGCAAATGAATGAGCACGATCATCCTGAAAATAGTTATAAAACCCTCTTGAAAAGTCAAAATCCACCTTGGCACACTGCAGCCAATGAAATTTTAGCACTTCGGCACACCTGTCATTTTGGCCCTACCTTGAGCTTTCCTCTCTTTAAGTCATTTGGCGACTGTGCGACTGAAAGAATTCCAAGTCACGAAATGCTTTAGGTTAACCTTAGTTTGGTCAAGTGATTCAGTGAACAAGGCATTTCGTTGAATCGCTGAGTCTTTTAACTTACCCTAGTTATACTCCATGAATATAAGAAAATTTCATTCACATGTTTGCAAGATAACGTTTTAACCACTCATGAGAATCCCGGCTTACATTTGGCGAACCGGCGACCGAAGACATTCGCTAAGTCACTAGAATTTTAGGGCTTAAATAACTTGTCATGAGATTCTGCAATCACACACATTCGCACATTCGCCAGATCATTTGGAGCACTGCTATTTTATTACACGAACAAGTGACCAAAGGAACCTATTGGAACCACCAAATATTTGTTAACCCTGGGTGCATCTCCACATGTCAATATTTTATTTGTTTTGACTACCTCATCAGCCAACACCTTGGAAAATCTCTGACAATGGACCCACTACAACCAAGATTCCAATTGAATGGTGGTTACATGATCTCATGACCATTGAATATTCTCTCAGATCATGTGCCAACCATTGATCTATTTAAGCCAGGACCCTTCTGACAAATGGAGCCACCTAGAACCTCGTCATCACTTGGCAACCAATCATTATTGAGCACAATAGCATACTTGGCAACGTAGACCCACCTGACAGAGGCCGAACACCTAGCAAAATGAATGGTCAGTGTATGATTGCATACCCTCAAAAGATTCCATTAGAACATGCACTAGCTATCGATCTCTATCCCTCTGACATCTCTGTCGATATTCTGACATGGACCCACTGACAAAGTCCCAATCATCACATTTTCAATCAATCAGAAGCTACCAAATAGGAAAATGAGTGCCCACCTGACCAAGCCCTAACAAAAGGCAAGTTCAATGGTCAGCGCATCTCCTCATACCTCTGACACAACCCCTTGCAAACTTATGAGAGCCGTCAGATCTTCTTGACTAGGACCCCACTTTGACAAATAAAAAGACTGATACCGAATCAATGACTAGTCTCATCACCTCATGGCCCTAAAGATTCCATTAGATTATCAGACAACTGTAGATCCAAAATCTTCATCACTGCCTACAAAAATAACCCTGGTTGATCTGGCGAATCAGTGAATAAAGGGATTCTCTATTCGCGAGATACATTGATGAACTATGGTTAAGCTTAGAGAATACGCAAACAAAAGGTCCTTGCTAGTTCACTGAATCACACATAAACTTAGGGTTACAATAAATGAATGCCTGACTAAAGGAAGTTAACCATTCACTGAGTCACTGACCATTTAGATTTGACCACCAAATATTACGCGACTAAGAGGATTGTTGCAATCGCTAGTTCACTGAATAAGAAAAGTAACCATCGGAAGACTTAGAGAGCCTATGACCAGCCAATAGGATTAAAGCGCACATGGGTATTAAGGATCTTAAGTGGTTGAAAAAGGTAACGACCAAATAGAAAGAAGACTAGGGTTTGCAGGGTTTTTTTGGTATAACAGCTACTTTTATGAATTTTTACACTGCAGACCAGGGAGTTAGGAAATTTGCAGAGGCTAGGAGGCAATACCTAAACCCATGAAATTTTCAGGGATGCTTGGCAACATAAAAACAAAGACCCTGGGATGGATTTTTAGCCAAATTTGTATGGAAGGAAAATTAGGGTAACAATTTGTTTAGGGATTCTCTAGAGTAATACATCTTATCACATCCATTCAACAAAAGGGAAATAAATTTGAGTGGATAGAGAAGTGCTAGAGGGCCTTTTAGGAACTCAAGAAAGCACTTACCAGCACACCTATTATGGTAGTGTCAAGTCCTTTAGTGGATCTTGTGGTTTGCACATATGCTTCCTTGGATGGTTTAGGGGTAGTTCTTTTGTAGGGTGGTCAAGCTATAACCTATGAGTCTAGGAAATTTAAGACTCATGAGATCAACTACCCTACCAATGAACTTGAGCTTACAGCAGTGATGCACGCTTTAGTGAGATGATGACACTTACTATTAGGACATCAATTTGAGCTTCATTCAGATCATCAAAGTTTGCAGTACATATTTTCTCAGCCAAACCTCAATGCTTGACAGAGGAGATGGATGGAGTTCTTATGCAAGTAATAATTTTATGTTCATTACATCAAGGGAAAAAATAATGTGGTTGCTGATGCATTGAGTATGAGACAACATGAGCTTTCTTTTATGTCCACTATCATAGATTTGAGGGAACTTATATTACATCACTTGCATGAGGATGAGAGGTATGTAGAGGTTTGTCAGTTGGTCTGATCTTAGACCCCTTGGGGGGAAGTATGTAGATTACACATTGGATCCTAATGGACTTTTATGTCATAAAGGATGCATTTATGTACCTTCTTTCAAGGGATTACATGATTTCATTATTCTAGAGGCTCATAAAGAACCTTATGCAGTGCATCCAAAAGTCAAGAAGATGCATGCAGATTTGAGACAACTCTACCATTGGCCAATCATGAGACAACACATTGTAGAGATAGTAGCCTGATGTCTTGAGTGTCAGAGAGTTAAGGTAGAACATTTCCATCTTGGTGGGCTTCTTCAACCTCATGAGGTACCCAAGTGGAAGAGGGACACCATATATATGAGCTTTATTATATGTCATCTTGTTTCCATGATGCCATCATGGTGACATTTGACAAGTTGACCAAAGTGGCTCACTTTTCACCCATTCATACTACATTCATAGCACCAATAGTGGCACAAGTGTTCTTGTGAGATATTGTCAAACTTCATGGCATTACTTATAAGATCATCTCCAATAGAGATTCTCTCTTTACATCATTACCCTAGAGAGAGTTACAAGCATCATTGGGCACCAGGCTTAATTTTACTACAACCTATCATCCTGAGATAGATGGATAGACAAAGAGTACCAACTAGGTGTTAGAGGATATGCTATGCATGTATGTGATGGACCATTAGGTCAAGTGTGAGGATTACCTTCACTTAGTTGAGTTTTCCTATAACAATGGGCATCATATGTCATTAGTTATGCCACCTTATCAGACCTTTTATGGTAGGCCCTACAAGATACCTTTGAGTTGGGAAATGATTGAGGATAGGATAGTTGTTGGACTGCAATTAGTCCAGAACATGGAGCAGTAGGTAGACCTAACTAGGCAGTGTCTTAGAGAGGCTCTAGATAACCATAGGAAGTATGCATATGCAAAGAAGACTGATCTCATTTATATGGTTGGTGACATAGTTTTCTTAAGGGTGTGACCACATAAGAGTCCAATCCATTATGGAAAGGGTTCTAAGCCCACACCTTGCTTTTTTGGAATTTTTGAGATCCTAAAGAGGATAGGACCAGTTGCATATCATCTAGCCTTGCCACCTAGCATGTCATGCATCCATGATATGTTTCATGTTTATGTATTGAGAAAATAGTTTTATGATGAGTCTCACATTATAGATTGGGATGCTTTACATGTAGAGTCAGACAAGAAGCTAGCTTTGGAGTTCATTTTTTTATTGTCGCACTAGACATTGGCTATTTGAGGCCAAGAGTTGGGTCGGGTTAGAGTCCATTGGGATTGCTATGATGAGGTTATAGCTTCATGAGATGATGCATTGCAAATGAGATCATAGTACCTACATATTTTTTATGAACTCTAGGTGTAATGCCCACCCTAGTATCTTCATATTTTGGACTAACATGATTATTACTTTGTTACTTGGATTATATGTTTGGACTATTTCATTTTATGACAGGACATTTGAGCATATATACATTTGGTTAATAGAATTAATTATGGAGATAATAAATGATTTGACATGAAATGATGTATATATGTGTAGGAAAATACTATTTGTGAAATGATTCACACTTGATTTATATATTTATGTTTATGATGGATCTAACCCTACTAATCCCACTATATTTTGATGATTACACTATTTGATGTGAGTGTAGGATGATGAGAGGTAGTCTTAGTTACTCCTATAGGAGATCCACAAGATGTCACATTCTCCCTCCTTATTTTCTACTATTTTTGCATATATATATGACCCATATAAAATGCCTCTCAAGTCAAGTGGTGAATTTTGGGTTTGTTAGAAAATGATAAGCCCATCCCTTTTTCCTCATTTTTGGCCTCCATCTCATTTATGACGGGAGACAAGAATGGAGAAAAGGACTTTCTTGATCCATACCCTCTTTGTTATAGTTGGTTGGGTGGTTGGTCAGAATCCTTTTAGAGGGACTTTGGAGAATTTTTTTCTTTTAATCACCCACTTTCTATCTTTAGAGACTGCTAGAGTTAGTGAAGACCTTAGAGAAAGGACTTGAACAAAAAGGGAAGCTCTTCTTCAAGCTTCATTTCCATAAGCTTTGACTTTGGTTGGTGGAAGCACTCTTTATCTTGTTTATTCTTACATGTTGAAAATTGTAAGAATTTTGATATTGCTCTGATAACTTGTAAGAATTTTTCTAAGGAAAAGAATGAAAAAGCCAAGATCTAGAAGCTCAATTGATAGTACAAGTGAGAAAAATATGATATGATCAATGATTAAATAATAATGAATAATAGATTGATTGATTATATACAATGTTGTAATGCCGAAATATATAGGCAATGAGATAAGACTACATGATAAGGAGATGATAAGCTATCAATCACACTAGGTGAAATCACATTTCCACCAAAGTTGGGCCATCCTCCATTGTACATAAAAGTATGTGCAACATGTGCAACAATGAGAGGATGATAATGTGATAAGAGCACTAAATGTAGATCTCACACACAAAGAGGTATGTGATGACAACTATCATCACCTAAAGTGTAATTTCTCCTAACCATGTGCTAAAATGAGATGCAAACTCCTAGGTGTCTCAATGACAACTAATATGAAAATATATTGTCCTATGTAAACTTAAGTAAAGTATAATTAGTAAATACTTAATTAAACCAACACCCCCCCTTAAGTGCAACTTAGGGGAATGAACTTAATATCACAATGCTAAGTGATAATGCATGATGGGTCTTGACTCTTAGGCCATGTTAGGTACCCATGTACAATATGCAAAATCAATGCAATCTCTCATAAAGTTGAGAAAGAGGGAAAAACTCATGCGAAAAATCCTCCCCCAAAAAGAGAGATAAATACAATAATATAATATGAGAGAGAATAAATCATGTGAGGAAAATATTCCCCCATAAGAGAGAAGAAGTGGAAGAGAGACCAAGTAGCCCCCCCTCAATGTAGAATGAACACCAATGGTAGATGCTCCACGCTCGATGTAGAAACTGTTACATGAGTGTAGAACAACACTCCTCCCCTTAGGAAGAAACAAGACCAAAGGTGTATATATGAACCCTCCTCCCCAATATATAGGAAGAAACAAGACCAAAGGTGTATATATGAACCCTCCTCCCAAATCTATAGGAAGAAACCTCAAAATGTATGAAATCTATGAAACCTTCTCAAGTGTCCCCATATCAATGCTGAAAGGTACCTCCTCCAAATCATGTGTACTAAGCCACTCTGATAAAAAGGACAAATTAGGATCGATTGAGGATGAATGTAGAACATGTGTCAAAGACCCAAGTGTCTCCTCTAAAGATAAAGTGACTTCCTCCAAGTGTTGTATCAAAGTATCCACAATCATGTCACCCTTGAAAGAATGATCAAGTAGAGAATGAAGTTGAGGGTTAACATGCTCCCTCAAAACAACTAAAAAAATATCATCTTCACCAAAGAGAAGATAAATGTAATCAATGAAGTCTCCCAAATCTGAAATGTAGGACTCCAAAAAAAACCTGTAATGTCTGTCAAGTAGTCATCCCATGGAATTAAGTTTGGAAGACACTGAATATCTTGCTGCATGGAATCACCTGAACCCATGGCTGTATGAATGAAAGCATCATCATGAGAAAGACTATAAGTAGTATCAATAGGACAAGATGAAATGGAAGGCTCAAGAACTTGATCATGAGTGAGAATACCCAAGTTCAAGTAGCCAAAACTCTCCTCAAAATCTGAATCACCACTCTAAGTGTGATCATATGCTAAAGAATCATTGTCATCAAGAGGAACAAAATTTGCAAAGGAGTACAACCAAGAAGAGTGATCCACTATCCCAGTAGCAATAACTGCTCCACTCTCCAAGTCCTTGATGAAAACTGAACCAGGTGTCAATTCTACAGTCTTCTTTGTAACACCATTTATGATTTGATAGATAGAAAGAACATTATTGGTCAAATGTGGAACACACAACACATCATTAAAGTGTCCCTCCCCAACATCAATACTTCCTTTCCCAATCACATTCATATAAGTGTGGTTTCCCATCAAAATAGGTGGACCTTTGCAAGTCTCAAATGATGAAATCATGGAATATGAAGAAGCCATATGATGAGAAGCCCCTGAATCTAGAAGCCATCTACCTGAATTGGGAGTTGAAGATGCATATGAAGCTTGTCTTTTTTGTGTGAGAAATGTGTGACCCTTTCCATTATCTTTTTCTGATTTTTTTTTTAAGAAGTTGAGGTAGACATCCTAGAAGGAAAATTGATCTTATTATTTACAAGAAGATTCTTCAATTTATCATTGTCCTTCTTATGACAAAAATGTTCTTCATGTCCATCCTTTTTGCAATATGCACAAAATCACTTCTCCTTCTTTGAAAATTCACCCTTTTGAGGTGATGTAGAAGTGTCATGTTGTGTGGAAGTTAATTTTGCACTTTCTTGTTGAGACTTAGACTTCCATTTCTTCTTCTTCTTTTGACTTTGATTGCCTTGATTCTCATGATTAGCCACCAATGCCTTATAAGTTGAATACTTGAGAATCCCCATAGTCATTAATTTGGTTTGATGCATCATCAACATTTCTCCAAATGCCTCAAATGAGGGTGTAGTAAAGGCACTTCCTATGGTCATCTTGTGAGTATTGTAACTTGACACAAAGGCTGCATATTCTAAAGGAATATTTCCCATCGTATGATGAATCAATTGGGAATCCTTGATGGTGATTCCACAATCCTTTAGTTGTGTTCTCAACTCATTGACCTTTTTGATGAAATCTTGAATTGTGTCAAGGTTCTTAGGATCCAATTTGAGAAGTTTAACTTGAATTCTGAATCCCTTATCCCCATCCACTTTACCATACAAATCTTCAAGTTTATCCCAAGCATCCTTGGCATTTCCCAAGGAGGAAATGTGAAACAAGAGATCTTGAGTAATACATGTTCTTATAATTCCTCAAGCTTGAAAGTCTTTAATTCTCCAATCATTGAATTCCTTATCATCTAGATTAGGTTCATTAATTGTTCCATTCACATAATGATTTAATCATTTTACCATTAGCTTGCTCCATACATTTTCTTTCCATGTAGCATAGTTATGTGGAGTTAATGGTGGAAATCCATAAGCACCCATAATGAAAAATTGAAAGTGAACAAGACAGAAAGAGACACAACCACACAAGGCACCCCGCCCCCTCCAAATCACTCAATCAAAGAACTAGCCAAAATAGATGATTTGGACACTTTATATATAGTGTGTGTACAATTGCCACTTGTCAAAATGGACCAAAGTGGACTTTTGATTTTGATGATTACTGTTAGAGTAAAGCATTGATTATGTTAATTAATATTTACTTCCTTCTTAAGATGTCAAATCCCTTTTTCTTTAGTTAAAAGAACATGCACTAGTTGTTCTAAACTCATGCATTAGTCATGTAATAATTAAATTGATTATTACATGTACTAGACTTTGCCTTTTAAGGCTTTCAATCTCCTTTATAAGGATGATCCATTGTACATTCAATTCATTCATTAATTGATGATATTTTTTTCTTCATATTTTTGAGTCAAACCCTTGCCCTCTTCTTGTCTCTACTTCCTTGTAACAGGCTTTTATATGCAAGTGATCTTTGGGTTTTGTAGATTTGTATTGCTCAAATCCTACATGGTATCAAAGCCTAATCTACTACAACTTGTTCGTGTTTGAAGGATTCAAATTAGAGATTTTTTTTCTGATTTGAGAGGTTTTGGTATTCTCTGTAGGACATTATTTTTGGTTTCTTTTTTTCCTACAAAAAAAAACTTTTTTTTTAGCACTTTTTATAGAGAGGGTTTCCTATCAAATCTGGGGGGGACCTATTTTTCAGGTCATCTTGGCTTCAAATGTACCTCACGGTTGCATTTAGAGCATCCAAGAACCCCAAGATCCATATAAAATTTGTCCAATTTGGACACAGATGGAAACTGTGAGAAATTTTTTTTGTAATCGGCCCCAACACGGATCCTGAGGTGATCAATATTTTTTTGAGCACTTCTAGCCCAAATGACCCTCACGGTTGTGTCCAGAAGGCCCCAGATAGTCAAAATAGATATAAACCTTGTCAATTTTTGACAAGTTGCCATCTGAGGCAATTTTTTTTGCATACCAAGGCCGTACAGCCCTGGCACGCACATCGAAGCATATGATTTTCAAAAAAAAATTAAAAAAATTCATTTTAAGGGGCACCACCCAACGGCCACCTCCGTGCTACCCAACAGCCACCGCACACTGGCACCACCCGATAGTTAGCAGCTCCTCCGCGGCCTCTGCGGCCACTGCGCTCTCAGCTCAGTTGTCGTCCATGGCCCAAGCTCCACCGCTATGCTCTCAGCTCCACTAGGCTGCTCTGCTGCTCCGTCCAGTTGCTCCGCTCCACCACGCCGCTCCACCTAGTGTTGCTCCGCCCCAGGTCCTATGGGGGACTAGCCCTTGGCCCCAGCGCCCAACTCTCAGCCCCCTGGTCACTCATGTGACCAGGGTCTACCTTTTTAAGCCCCAGGGGGTTTTACGCTATGATGACCTTTTGGCTATCAATTTTAAGCTATTTGGTTTGCTAATGTCAGCCCCTTTGCCTCTTTTCTGAGGTTTTTGGAGGTACCTGGGCTTTTTTGCGCATATCTCAGGCATAGTTAAATTGATTATTACATGTACTAGACTTTGCCTTTTAAGGCTTTCGATCTCCTTTATAAGGATGATCCATTGTACATTCAATTCATTCATTAATTGATGATATTTTCTTCTTCATATTTTTGAGTCAAACCCTTGCCCTCTTCTTGTCTCTACTTCCTTGTAACAGGTTTTTGTATGCAAGTGATCTTCGGGTTTTGTGGATTTATATTGCTCAAATCCTACATGGTATCAAAGCCTAATCTGCTACAGCTTGTTTGCGTTTGAAGGATTCAAATTAGGGATTTTTTTGCTGATTTGAGAGGTTTTGGTATTCTTTCTAGGACATTATTTTTGGTTTCTTTTTTTTCCTACAAAAAAGAAATTTTTTTTTTAGCACTTTTTATAGAGAGGGTTTCCTATCAAATCTGGGGGGGACCTATTTTTCAGGTCATCTTGGCTTCAAATGTACCTCACAGTTGCGTTCAGAGCATCTAAGAACCCCAAGATCCATATAAAATTTATCCAATTTGGACACAATTGGAAACTGTGAGAAATTTTTTTTGCAATCGGCCCCAACACTAATCTCGAGGTGATCATTATGTTTTTGAGCACTTCTAGCCCAAACGAACCTCACGGTTGCATCCAGAAGGCCCCAGATAGTCAAAATACATATAAAGCTTGTTGATTTTGGACAAGTTGCCATCTAAGGCAAATTTTTTTTGCATACCAAGGTCGTACGTCCTTGGCACACACATCGAAGCATATGATTTTTCAAAAAAAAATTTAAAAAATTCATTTTAAGGGCCGCCGCCCAATGGCCACCGCATAGCGGCACCACCCGATAGTTAGCGGCTCCTTGGCAGCCTCCATTGCTGCCGCGCTCTCAGCTCCGCTATCGTCCATGGCCCCAGCTCCATCGTTGTGCTCTCAGCTCCACCAGGCTGCTCTACCACTTCGTCCAACTACTCTGCTCCACCGTGCCACTTCACCCAGCGTCGCTCCACCCCAGGTCCTATGGGGGACCAGCCCCTGGCCCCAGCACCCAACTCTCAATCCCCTGGTCACTCACGTGACCAGGGTCTACCTTTTTAAGCCCCAGGGGGTTTTCCGATATGACGACCATTTGGCTGTCAATTTTAAGCTAGTTGGTTTGCTAATGTCAGCCCCTTTGCCTCTTTTCTGAGTTTTTTGGAGGTACCTGGGCTTTTTTGCGCATATCTCAAGCATATGGGATCGTAATCGGGCGTGCGATATATCATCGGAAAGCTGATTCTGAGCCCAATCTGAATTTTCTAATATAGTTTTGTGGATTTTCCATTTTGATGCTCTTTTTTTTTGTCAAAGTCAAATGTTCTCTGTGATCGTAGCATTTCAGACCTCCTGCATTCCAGGATCCGTTTCTCTTGCATCCGGGCTCCTTTTTCAAAAAATGAGATATTGCTGGAAAACTCTTTCTAAGATTTTATCAGATCTGATGGTTTCATTTGGTTTTTTTTCCTTTTTCTGACGTCACCCATCCTCAAATCCTTGCAGACACCTTCTTTGGGCCCTCTAGCATAGCTGTTAGTTTTTAGCTCATATCTTGAGCATACGGTGTCGAAATTTGGAAAATGACATATCATCAGAAATCTGATTCTAAACTCTTTCTAGATCTAGAGGTTATATTTTTTGATTTTATTTTTCTAATGGTGTTTATCTCTATGAAAGCCAGATCTTCAATCCTGCACTCCAAGAGCTCTATGTTGCGCATCCGGTGTCCATTTTTGGAAAATGATATATCATTGGAAAGCTTGTTCAGAGAGATTTTCAATGTTATGAGTTATTTTTCAAGATTCTACTCTAGGGTCATTTTATTCAGATTCTTATTTTTTTGCAGTCTGGTGGATATCTTGGTTGTTTCAAGTCCTAGGATCTCTTCCCTTTGAGGGATGGTTCGTCTTAGGTTGTTATTTTGGTTCAAAAGCCTTTGATCTTATGTGAGCAGTGTATACTTCACTTTTGTAGCATTCTTTAATGCACACACAGTGAGATAAAGTGCCATTCTATTACTCTGATGGGATCTTGCACATGTTCGTGCTATTTGTACTCGCACTCTATTATAAAGTGCTAGGGGGTTTTTGATGTTTACCTTTGTTTTCCATCTACCTTTGTCAAGTGAGTGTTCCTTCCATGACATTAGCCTCAGATATCTCTATATGTGTTTGTACTCTCTCTGCACATTCGATGTTCCAGATTCATCTTCATCATGCAGTTCATATTGGATGATCTTCACAGTGTACCTATCATTACTCCCTTGTCAGCAGTATGGGGAGGTTTCTACTGTTGGTTCTACTGCTTCCTTGGTTCAATAGTGTGAGCTATGTATTTAGTATTTGATCCTATGTACTAGGTAGTTGCAGTGGTTGGGTACCTATGCATTCCAGTGAGATGGATCATTTACCATATAGACACTTTTTTCTTTCTTATTTTTGGATGCACTCTTCCAGCTTTGATTGATCAACTCTTCAGGCTTTTAGTGTTTATGTCATCTGTATCTTTGAGTTCAGGTGTTTGCCTTTGTTTGCCTCCTAATTTGAGTAGTGTCATTTGAGAGCACTCATGCAGGTTACAGTCTTCTCTACCTAGTCATATTTCTGTGGAGGATCTTCAGATCATCAGTTTCTTCTTGACAGAGTTTGGAGTATCATGTTTTAGTGATGTTGTACATGTTCATCTTTGTTCCTATTTTCTGGAACATTCCTAGTTTTGGAGGCTTCTTCAATCCTTCAAATTAGTCTTTGTCTCTTTGGAGTAGAGTTTTTCCCATGTGGTTTTCTCTATTTCTCCTCTTTATAGAGACTCTCCTTTGTACATGGGTACCTCATCAGGCCATGTTGTCAGGACCCATTTTTATGCTTTCAACACTGTAGTTTCCTTTGCTTTCTTCTTGCATTATTTGTAGCTGCATTGTTGCTCATCTTAAAGGGGGGTGTTAGAGGAAAGTATTAATTATGTTAATTAATCTTTATTCCCTTCTTAAGATGTCAACTCCCTTTTGCTTTAGTTAAAAGCACATGCACTAGTTGTTCTAAACTCATGCATTAGTCATGTAATAGTTAAACTAATTATTACATGCACTATACTTTGCCTTTCAAGGCTTTTGATCTCCTTTATAAGGATGATCCATTATACATTCAATTCATTCATTAATTGAGGATATTCTCTTCTTCATATTTTTGAGTCAAAAACTTTCCCTCTTCTTGTCTCTGCTTCCTTGTAACAGGTTTTTGTATCTAGGTGATCTTCGGATTTTATGGATTTGTATTGCTGAAATCCTACAATTACAATAAAAAATATGAAGCTATAGTAGACTCAAGAAGATAAGACTTAAGATCACTCAATGCTCTAATCAATTATAAGTGCTAAAGTAGGACAAAATAGACCAAATTCTAAAAGTACTATGTCCACTCAAAAATTATCCAAACTGATACCAAATCTGAAAAGTAAACAAAAAATCATGCACTTTAAAAAAAATTGCACCTAAAAATGTGTCAGTATGAGCCCGAACGAAGCCTCTGAAGTTGCAAAAATAGGAATCAAATAGGTACAATCACCAAAAACTACAATTTATGCAAAATTCATGCATTAAAACTTCATATGGTAAGGGCTACAAATTTTTCAACCCTGATGATCTCAACAAAATACTGTCTTAAATTTGACAGTCATACGATCATCATTGCAATGCAAAATTGCTCAAAATTGATGGCCAAATGATCATTAATTTTAACCGCATGAAATGATATGACAACAAGCTTAAATTTGACAGTTAGATGGTCATCAATTCAAAATAAAAATGCCCTCTATGATGGCTAGATGACCATCAAATTTATCATAGTAAAATCTGCAAAAAATGCTTTTTTAAAAAAAAATTACCCAATTGCAGGCTGCCACGTGTCAATTGGTGATGGACTCATTTGCTTGTGTGGCAAGGAGGCCACGTGGCATTATATGATAGGTTGTGTCCAACGTGATGTGAAACGAGTTGGCACTGAGCTAGCAGAGTTGAGTTGGGCTTGAGCTCGGGTTGTCGAAGTTGGCTCAGCTCGCCGAAGTTAGCTCTGGTTGCTAAAGTCAGCTCGGGTTGTCGAAGTCGGCTTGGCTCGCCATAGTTGGCTCATCTCAGCTCGCCCATTTTAGCTTGGCTCAGCTCACCATAGCTGGCTCAGCTTGGCTCGTCAAAGTCAACTCAGCTCGGCTTGCCAAAGTTAGCTTAGCTGCGAGCTCAACTCAAATTGGCTAGGGTCGAGTTGACAACTTGGCTCAAGTCCTCAGCTCGGGTCTATAGATTAGCTCAGGTCTTCATCTTGGGTTTGGAGCTCGGCTTAGAGTTATAGCTCAGATCTGGAGCTTGACTCGATGATCTAGGTGAGTTGGATGATTTGCAAAAATAATTTACCTCAATTTTGACTTTTGCCAAAGGTAGGCAAATTTATAATCAAAATTCATCGAAATGGCCACCCAGATGCAATGGTGAGGTCTAATCTTGCTCAAAATGCTACCACAAAGTGTTGATCATGGATTTAGTTTGTGGCCCTCCAAAAAGTTGAAGCAACAATGGATCTCAAATGACTATGCAATGAAGACTCCTATGGCTCAGATGCCATGTAAGAATTTTGATATCGCTTTGATACCATGTAAGAATTTTTCTAAGAAAAAGAATGGAAATGCCAAAATCTAGAATCTCAATTGATAGCACAAGAGAGACAAATATGATATGATCAATGATTAAATAATAATGAATAATAGATTGATTGATTACATACAATGTAGGAATGCCTAAATATATAGGCAACGTGATAAGACTACATGATAAAGAGATGATAAGCTATCAACCACACTAGGTGGAATCACATGTCCACCAAAGGTGGATCATCTTCCATTGTACATCAAAGTATGTGCAACAATGAGAGGATGATAATGTGATAAGAGCACTAAAGGTGGATCTCACACACAAAGAGGTATGTGATAACAACTATCATCACCTAAAGTAAAATTTCTCCTAACCATGTGCTAAAATGAGATGCAAGTTGTATGAGAAAATAATTTTTTTTTTATGAAAGTTGTTATTCTTGAAATATTGTTGTTTGCAAAAGTAGATGTCATGAAATTAAGAAAAAAAAATAATGTAATTTGAAAGTTATATTTTAAATAAGGAATGTTGTTTTGGTAAAAAGAAAAGGGCTCGGAGGTTTTTATTTCAAATTTATATTGTGTTCAAAAAGGGAGGATTAACCTTAATATTATTATAGTTTGATGGATGCACTTTACATGTATTTTTACTTGTGCTTGTAGATTTAATTTAAAATCTGATTTATTATTTAGTGTGGTAAAATAAATTAGAATACATATATGTGTGTGTGTGTGTGTGTAAATTTACATATTTATACATTTTGTTCATTCAAGGTTTTTTGTTATTAAAAAAAAAAGATTATATATATATATATATATATATATATATATATATATATATATATATATATATATATATATATATATATATATATATATATATATATATATATATATATTAAAACAAAACCTATTCAATTTTATATATATATATATATATATATATATATATATATATATATATATATATATATATATATATATATATATATATATATATATATATATATATATATATATATATATATATATATATATATATATATTAAATTGAATAGGTTTTGTTTTAATAAATAAATTATAAATGAAATAAAAATTATTTTAAAAAATTGGGCACGTGGGTGGAATGGTTTCCTCCCCCACCGTGGCCCTCCCTTCAAAGGGGGTCCACGGGAGGGCCCGGGGCCCCTTTGATGGCATCACTGGCGGCGATGTCTGTCATGACCGCTAGTTTGTGGCGGCACCACCATCAATGACGGTCATCCAGGCATGATGGCATGGGGGGAGTTCACAACCTCCCCCACGATTTAAGAAAAAAAACCAATTTTTTTAAAAAAAATTTTAGAAACAAAAAATTTATGTAAAAAAAATACATACAAAAAGAGAAAAAAAAATAAAGGAAAATTATACCTTCCTATGTTGGAGTAGATCCTTCATCTCCATTTCTATCTTGATTAAACCTGCAACCTAAAAGAATGAGGAATAAGAAGAAAGGAGGAGGGGAGAAGAAGTTTTGTGAAGTTAAGAAATAAGTCCTAACCGTAATTTTGGGTTAGGGTTTGGAGAGTTGAGAAGAGAGAAAATAGGAAAGGAAGGGAAAAATAAATTCAAAATGAGTTTCTTCTCTCATTTCTCTCTTTTCTCCACTTGGGTCATGCCTTAATTAGAGCTGATTTTTATTTGTATTTTAATAAGTTTTATTTTTTTCCTTAGAAGTTTATTTTCTGTTTAAGATTTAGATGTGTAAGTTTCCTCTTTAATTGTTATTTGGGTATTTGATTTTCTTTCTTGGCAATATATTTCATTTATATTGTCATTTAAATTTATTTAGTGTTTTTTTTTTAAAATAACTTAACAAGTGTTGGCCAATTTAATTTCATGGATATAAATAAACCTTGTTTTTATTCTTTAATAATTCAATTTGACCTTTGAAGTTTTAATGTTTAGTTGTAAATATAAATTTAATAACATTATAATTGGGACATTATGATTAAAAATGTTGAAGGAAATTTATCTAGGGGCTAAATTATTAATTAATTAATTGACTAGTATAAATATGGATTTATTAGTATATTTTAATTAATCTAATCTAATTAATTAAACCTAGGAGAGAGGTTAAATTTAAAGATGCTTTTAATTATGTTGTGAGTTAATTTTTTTAATAATTATGGTAGCTAGGGTAGCAAGGGAAATTTATTTAGAAAATTTAATTAATATGTTAAATGATCATTAATAAGTAAGTTTTCTTAAAATTAAATAATTTGGCCTAACCAATTGTAGACCTTGGTTAGACCTTGATGATATACTCAATCGATGGACATTGACAAGTTGGTCTACGCTTTTCATGATTCCCCTTGATCTCCCCATCAACCTTAATCCAATTACCCCTTTGGAATTGGTCTACCCAACAATGCCATTCTAATATGAACTTTTAATTTTAAACTTAAACCATGTCAATGCATAACAATAGTATATTTATCATGTTAAAAAAATTGTTGGTGTATTTTGCCCTTAGATTTTGGGCATGACATATATTTTTAAAAATTTATGTATTTTAAATAAATTTAATATTAAAATGGTTATCAATTTAGAATATTTATTAAATATTAATATGTTTAATAACTTTAATTTATTTCGTTATTTCATTTGCAACTACAACTTTCTTCATTTTTCTTGTCTTTTCCTTCTCATGACAAGAATATAATTAGCAATTGCATACTTTACCCTTATGATTCATTTGAAATCATTTCACTTTACTTGTTGCATTATTTTTACTTGCTAGCAATATAACTTCCTACAAATTTAATTTACACATTATGTCCTTTACGTAAGAATAATTGCTCACTATTTGATTTTTCATGTGAAATGTACTTCATAGAAAAAATTATGCATCTTATTAAAATTTAATCTGCCCAAATAATTTCACTTTACTTGGAATAATCATTTCACTACTATACTAATTTTTTCATAATTAGTTTCCCTTTTTGATTGATTTCACATGCATTTACTTACATCTTCACCCACTTTTCAACCTTTGTGAAAAGCATGTCACTTTACAGGCGGAAAACTAATTTAGCCAACAAACAAAGTTTCCCCTTTATAATCACATGAAATTATTTCATCACTTTTTACATTCTAATAAATGATTTCACTTGTGTGAATTTTTTTTTGGGTGCATTTACATAACTTTTTTTCTTTTGTCTGCAAGTTATTAAACATCTATCAAGTATTTTTTTGCTCTTAAACTTTTTTTCTCATTAACATTCCATAAAAATATTTACACTATTGAATAAAACCATTTTTGTGCTACTATTTTTTTTTTCTTTAACATTTCATGTGAAAATTTTCCATTTAGATTTTTACTTAAATATTTTCACTCTAGGGGAAACATATACTCTAGTTTTATTTTTCTAAATAACTTTTTTCATTATTTTGACTTGTAATCTCTATTTCATTTTTTCCTTGTGCAATATTGTTACTATTTCTATCTTCTTTTGAATACATCTATGCAATAACATTAATAACATTCTCTATAACCTTGCTATGATCTTCCAAATTCTTTTTAAGAATTTGATTATCTTCATTTACCATTTTAGTGTTTTTTCGTGTCATATATTTTTCTTTTGCACTATTTTTGCACTCCTCCATCAACCTTCCATTCAAGAATATTTTAATTCCTTTTCCACCCCCTACAACCCTCTACTTATCCAAATGTAAAGCATTATTTATTGTCATTGACTCCATGATATGTTTTATATCAACTACCCTGGTGCATGGTGTAGATATTGAATTATAAGTGCTACCCTAATGTCTCATTAACTCATAAGTGCTACCCTCAATTCCTCACTATTAAACATTGAAACCCAACCCTCAAGCTCTAAAAAAGCTTTACCTTAGCTTGTCTAAAAAGATTTTCTTCCAAATTAAATTTACAGGACTTAAAAGATATAGTTTCACACACTATAAATCCTCATAAGATGAAGATTATTCTTCTCAAAAACACATCGTTGATGTCTTGATTGAAACCAGGTCATTTTTTGAAAGTGACTCTCCCATGAAAAATGAAAGTATAAAATGAAGAGTAGATTGAAAAATAGAAAATCCAAAATCTCAAAACCTTTTCTTGATTTATTTCAAAAGAATTTCTAGGATGTGAATCAAAACCACTGATGAATATTGAAGGACATGTTAAAAATATCAAAAGTTTTAAGTAACAAATGGGTAAAAATAAAGCACAATGTTCAATGAAGCTTTCAGAATGTTTTACTAGCTATTAATAATGGTTGCAAGTAGTTCAATAATATGATAGGCTTTAACACACAATTAAATACATGGCTCAATTTTATATAGAAAATAAAATAAAATTTATTTTCTTTTGTAAGATGAAATGTTATTGATATTTTAACTTTGACACTTGATATTGTATTTAAAATAAATTTTATATTAAAATGGTTATCAGCTTAGACTATTTATTAAATAGTAATATTTTTATTAAAATTAATTTATTTCATTTGTAACTACAACTTCTTTCATTTTTCTTATATTTTCATTCTCATGATAAGATATAATTAGCAATTGCACACTATATCTCATGATTCATTTAAAATCATTTCACTTTGCTTGTTGCATTTTAAAAGAAACCCACTATATAAGATTTTATAAATAGAAAAGACAAGTACCTTGAGTTGCTAGTTAAATTTAATGGATTTATGCCTTCATGGTATGATTAGACAGAAAAAGCATCATGCATGTTTATCTTTCTAACATAAACACAAATGTCCAAAAGTGCATCCCAAGTCTAAGAAACATTCCTTGACTACACCATCTAAGGAGTTATTACTGAAAAAATTAAGAGCGCACTAGAGATACTAACATAGTACATATGATAAGGAATAAATACTTAGCCCTTTTCTATGAAAATGTGATGTGTATTTTCATTTAGAAATCTTGTTAGTTGTCGACTTCCAAGCCTTGTGTGCTTCTCTATGCATAGAACTTGCAATCATTAACATTGTTTCCCATTGTATTTAGGAAAGTTTTAATTTCTCATGGATTTGAAGCTTTTTACTACTGCTTAATCTTGAGAGGCTTGTCCTTTCAATGTTTCTCTTCTATGATTTCTTCTCTTTGCAAGGCTAATAGAAGAGTTTTCTTTATAAAAAAAAATAATCTTGATAATTGAGGTTAGCATGGAATCTCCATTCTCAGCATATACGTGATTGGTTCTTCATCCTGCATTGATTTATTTTATCCATTTTCATACACACTTTCGTAAGAATTTGTAAGAGATATTTTCTCGTTCCTTTCATGAATGTGCAAAGATTGTTTATTTCTTTTCTCTCACATTCTCTTTCTCATGAATATGTAAAAGATGATTAAATAGTTTTGTATTGCCTTGTCACATTCCTTTCTTTTTAACTCTCTAATGTGAAAGAATATAATTAGTAATTGCATATTTTATCCTCAAGATTCATTTGAAATCATTTCACTTTAATTGTTGCATTTTTTTTAACTAGAGAGCAAAATAACTTCTTACAAATTTAATTTATACATTATGTCCTTTATGTAAGAATAATTGCTCATTATTTAATTTTTCATAGGAAAAATACTTCATACAGAAAATTATGCATCCTATTATTTATTTTAATCTACCCAAATAATCTCACTTTACTTGAAATAATCATTTCACTACTATACTAATTTTTTCATAATTAATTTCTCTTTGTTGCATTCATTTACATTTTCAGCCACTTTTCAACCTTTTTGAAAAGCCTATCACTTTCCAAGTGAAAAACTAATTTAGCTAGTAAACAAAGTTTCCCTTTTATACTCACATGCAATCATTTCATTATATTTTAAATTCTAATAAAGAATTTTAGTCGAGTCAAAAAAAACTTTCTACATTTACATAACTTTTTTTTGCAAGTTATTAAACATTTGTCCCCTCTTTTATTTATCTTAAGCGTATTTTAACTCCAATGATAAGCATTTTACCAACATGGTTTTTATCTACAAATTTGTCCAAATTAACACTCCATAAAAATATTTATGCAATTGAATAAAACCATTTTTTATGCTACAATTTATTTTTATTTTTAACATTTTATGTCAAAATATTATATTCACAATTTTACTTAAATTATTTCACTATAGTGGAAATATATACTCTAGTTTTATTTTGCTAAATAACATTCTTCGTTATTTTGAATTGCAATCTCTATTTCAATTTTTTCTTGTCCAATATTGCTTCTCTTTCCATCTTCTTTTGAATACATCTATGGAATAACATTCATAACATCATCTATAACCTTGGTATGGTGTTCCAAATTCATTGTAAGAATTTGATTATTTTCATTTACCATTTTAGTGATTTCAAAGCCATATATTTTTCTTTTGCAATATTTTCACAGTCCCCCATCAAATATGAAACCATTGCAGCCTTCCATTCAAGAATATTTTAATTCATTTTTCACCCCTCTAAACCCCTCTACTTGTCCAAATGTAAAAGATTGTTTATTATGATTGGCTCAATGATATGTTTGATATCAACTACTGTGGTGCATGGTGTAGATATTGAATTATTTCATCAATCAAGCTTCTAGCTTTATGTTTAGAATTTTAAACAGAGATAAATAAAAAAGAAATACAACTTGACCATTGATGATTTTGAACATTTTTCAATCAAATTCAACACTTCAAAGATGACTCAAAAAATCTCCATCGCTAATGTCTCAATAACTCATAAGTGTTTCACTCAATTTCTGACTCTTAAACATTGAAACCAATTAGCCCTCAAGCTCTAAAAAATCTTTACTTCAGCTTGTCCAAAAAGCTTTTCTCCAAAATTAAATTTATAGGACTTAGAAGGTATAGTTTCACACACTATAAATCCTCATAAGATGAATATTATTCTACTAAAAAACATACCTTTGATGTCTTAAATGGAAACAAGTCATCTGTTGAAAGTGACTCTCCCGTGAAAAATGAAAAATATAGAATAAAGAGCAGATTGAAAAATATAAAATCCTAAATCTCAACACCTTTTCTTGATATTTCAAAAGCATTTCTAGGATGAGAATCAAAACCATTGAAGAATGTTAAAAATATCATAACTTTTAAGTAACAAATGGGTAAAAATAAAGCACAATGTTCAAATGAAGCTTCGAGAATGGTTTACTAGCTATCGATAAGGTTGCAAGCGGTTTGATAATATGATAGGCTTCAAGCTATAATTACATATATGGCTCAATTTTATATAGAAAATAAAATAAAATTTTGATTTAAAATAAACATTCTTTTGTAAGATGGAATGTAATAGACATAATTTAATTGTTTCCTATTTTTTTTAAAAAATTATGTAATATAAGTCCAGAGATATCATTTGAAGTTCAACACTTGATATTGTATTTAAAATAAATTGAATATTAAAATAAATATCAAGTTAGACTATTTATTAAATATGAATATTTTTAATAACATTAATTTATTTCATTATTTCATTTGCAACTTCAACTTTCTTCATTTTTCTCATAGTTGCCTTCTCATGAGAAGAATATAATTGGTAATTGCACACTTTACCCTCATGATTCATTTGAAATCATTTCACTTTACTTGTTGCATTTTAAAAGATACCCAATATATGAAATTGTATAAAAGAAAAGACAATTACCTTGAGTTGCTAGTTAAATTTAAGAGATTTATGCTTTCATGTTTTGATAAGACAACAAAAATATCATGCCTTTGTAGCTTTCTAACATAAACCCTTGAATGTCTAAAAGTGCATCAGCACAAATTTTCCTGTCCTCAAAAAATAATCCCAACTGTAAGAAACATTCCTTGACCACACCATCGAAGGAGTTATTAGTGATAAAACTAAGGGCTACTATAGATACTGACTTAGTACATCTCATAAGGAGTAAATATTGAGCCCTTTTCTATGAAAATGTGATGTATATTTTCCTTCTAAGCGGGAGAGAATCACCCAAGTGCTTTACCTACAACCATATTAGACCAATGGTACCTTATACATATTCCTTTTTGAAATGGCCCTACCCTGCATGATAATGGTGGATATGAGGAATCTCCAAGGTCATCAAACAATTTGAGAATTATTGTTGTGTAATAATGCTAAGTAGTTTATCAAATAATTTTTTGGATACCCTCTAGCTATGCATAATACCTCTTATCAAGTTGCAACTTTAAACATGATAATTTTTTTTTTGCAAGTAGTGATTTTGCATTACTTTGGCCAAAAAATTATAAATATATACATGCAAAATATTAATGGTTGTTATATTCACATACATCTTTTTCAAACTCGATATCAACAAATACATTTTGCACAACCAAGTTCAAATATATAATATCTAATGTTCATTGAAATATTTTGAAACATGATTACATTTTTCATAAATAGTTTCAAACATGAAGTTTCCAATGATATCAAATATATTTTGATGGAAGTACACACACGCACACACAATTGCTCTATACTTTATTAAAATATTAAATAAAATAATATAATATGATTTTTCAACCTTTAGAAATTTACCAAAACTTGAAACTAAAGGCTTTGCACACATTGACAACATTGAAATGCTCTTCTGATCATGCTAAAATTGAGGCAGAAAGCCAACCCCGGCTGCACCACAAGTGAAGTTTCCTTCAATTTAGTCATTTCTTAATTCAAGTAAGAAAATTTACAAAAGAATAAGAGGATTAATTGACCCACTAACAAGGTGAGATAACCTTTCATAAGTCAGTTATGATAGATAAATTATCGATTAGATGGAATAAACAAAGGTTGAAGTTTAGGTTATCAAGTCTACTTTGTTGCACCCCAAGTACATGCAAAAGTCATCAAATTCTTACACACAAATGTTTGTACCTAGTTAGTCTAACAAATATGTAAACATAACTATGTGTCAAAGAAAAAACTAAAACAATTAAATTCAAAAATTCCAACTATTTAATAATTGTTTTGAATTGAGACCTGCCCAAAACCCCAGAAGCAGAAAAGCATCAAGCATCCTCAATGAAAACAAAAGACTGGAGGGTAACAACATGTAGTGATTCGGTTGATCTAAACCACTGGAGTTAGCTTCGCACATTTTTTTTTTCAAATTTGTTAGCATTTTCAATTTTCTTTCATGGAATAAGTGAGGAATTTAATTTACTTTTGTGTTTCTTTCTATCATGGTCAGTATCACTTCCTCCACAATAGTATTCTATTCAAATTGAAGTGTCTAGATGGCTATTTAGTCCACAAAATTTAAGGATGGTTAATTTGTGTGGGAAACCAGTCGTCTTATCTTCAGAAATTTTGTATCCTTTGGGGTATGAAGCTACTACACAAGCTCAAAACATATCAATATCCAAATACACACTTGCTAAAAATATCAATATCCAAATAGACACTTGCTAAAAATAGTAAGTACAAACACATCTAAAATTGTTTTAGAAATTCATCTCCATTGGTACTTTTGAACACATTGACAACATTGAAATGCTCTTCTGATCATGCTAAAATTGAGCCAGAAAGCCAACCCGAGCTGCACCACAAGAGAAGTTTCCTTCAATTTAGTCATTTCTTTATTCAAGTAAGAACATTTACAATAGAATAAGAGGATTAATTGACCTAGTAACAAGGTGAGGTAACCTTTCATAGATCAATTATGATAGATAAATTATCGATTAGATGGAGTAAACAAAAGTTAAAGTTAAAGTTAGGTTATCAGCCTACTTTGTTGTACCCCAAGCACATGCAAAACTCATCAAATTCTTACACACAAATTTTTGTACCTAATTAGTCTAACAAATATGTAAACATAACTATGTGTAAAAGAAAAACTGAAACAATTAAATTCAAAAATTCCAACTATTTAATAATTGTTTCAAATTGAGAACTACCCAAAACCCCAGAAGCAGAAAAGCAACAAACATCCTCAATGAAAACAAAAGACTGCAGGGTAACAGCATGTAGTGATTCGGTTGATCTAAACCACTGGAGTTAGCTTTGCACATTTTTTCTTAAATTTGTTAGCATTTTCAATTTTCTTTCACGGAATAAGTGAGGAATTTAATTTAATTTTGCGTTTCTTACTGTCATGGTCAGTATCACTTCCTCCACAATAGTATTCTATTCAAATTGAAGTGTCTAGATGGCCATTTAGTCCACATATTTAAGGATGGTGAATTTGTGTGGGAAATCAATCGTCTTATCTTCAGAAATTTTGTATCTTTTGGGGTATGAAGCCACTACACAAGCTCAAGCCGGTAAGCATTACAGTGCAAGAATGGGCGTTTCCCATCATGCCATTAATGAGGAATGGCATCTCCTCTCTGCATTTATCAAGTATGCAGGAAGGGACGGGGAAAGCGAGGAAATGGATTAGATAAAAAGGAGTTTAGAAACTAGAAAGCAAACGCAGTTGGCAGGCGTAGAAAGACAAACCCCACAATCTTTGATGGTGTCCTCCCTGCCTGTGCAGAGCTGAGGGCGTTGGAACTGGTTATGGAGTTCCTTCAAAGCGTGAAGGATAGAGGAGTTTCAATGGAGAACACAAGGGACTGCCAGGGAATTTTTAAGTAGGAGTGAAGGAGAAGCTGGTTTGGGAAGGAGAAGAGCAAGCGCGAAGGAGTGAAGAGCATAACAGAGCAGCATAATGAGCTGCAAAGTCAGGTACTGTAACTGCTGTTAAATTATTTTGGGTAAAAGTCAGGATTCACCTTTATGTTTTTCCAGCTATGCGTTTGCCATTTCGAGTTGGCTCTGAGACATGTAAGCAAAGATTTAACAGAAAAAACAAGGGGGATGGTGGTGACGGGAAACAAAAGAACTGCAAGTGGGAAATATGCTCCGTGGCAGTTCAATCAAACTTTACAGCCTTTCTTTTCCTCCTCGCATTTATAAAGGGAACCTGAATGAAAATGAAGAAGCATGGAGAATGCATGTGAACTGTTTGACAAAATAGCTCAAAGTAATGTAGAACAATGGAACACCTTGGTAGAAGGATGTGCTTGAAATAGGTATGTAGAAAAGGCTTTAAAAACCTTTATTTGAATGTAAAATAGTATCTTGCCTCCTACGCTTAAACTGAAGTTGGGAAGAAGAGTATAGATGCCCTTCAAAGCATGTTTTGAAAATGGATTTCCTTAGGATGGTTGTCATACCTACTCATAGGATGGCTTTGGCTCTTTTATTACTTATGAACTCAAAATTAAACAGTATCATCTACTCGTGATCTTGTGTAATCTGATTTCATATAGGAATCGTTAGTGTCCGAAAGAAGCATAACAAAGACCATATTTTTGTATTGGCGTAGATGGTGTTACTTTACTGTGTATGGCGAAAAGTGAATGATTCTCATGTCAACTAACACAATATAGTCCATATATCACTATAAACTTGAGATATTCAGGGAATGATTCCATTAGAAATGTTATGGCATTCATCCAAGTGCAGTCCTACACCCTCTTGATTAAATTTTAAAATAGTTAGAAAAAGGTAGAAATTACGACTTCAAATTGAATGGTGTTGTACTCTAAATGTTTTTAGAAGTGGTGTGATCACTTTGGTAGCCTAATGATTGAAAGAGTGGTAGATTAAAACATGATAATCGCACTTAACATCGAGATAGGTGGTTTAAAACTAGCATAGGTATGCTGTTGTCTTTGATTGTGTAGACTATCTGCAATCTTGGCTGCTGCCCTAAACATCAGGCTGATTTTAAATAACAAATGCTCTCATGTTTTGATTAATATTTTTAATTCCTTTCTAGATTTTATCTTGCTCTATCTTATCTTTCCAAAACATTTTAAAGTTTTAATTCCGGGGAGAAATGAGGAAGTTATGGCAATTTTATGGCTGCCTAGTATTTATGTTTTAAACTAGATCAGACAAACTATTAAAATTTATTAAGCTGTTATGAGTCTACCAGATAGTGATATTGGGTTAAGTTGAGTTTTAGTTTGGAAATAGTGTGCAAACTTAAGTGTTTAAGAGGAAACGTAACAGATCATGGTAAGGTTTTGTTAACCACATGGTAGAGAGTTGAAGATGCATACCTTCCTTTAAGGGCTTCCCTGGAAAACTCGATTGGAGTTAGTGTAATTTCTCTAAGGCACGATCTTTGCAATAATGCTAAGTAAAAACAAAAATTGCTTCTACATATTCTCTGTATTAAGTCATATAATTTTTGGGCCATGAATAAACAAGTTGTCCATCATTATCTTGTGCAAAGGGGGAAGTCGTCATGTTGCTGACCATACCTTTTATATGAATAATGTTCTTAAAGATCATTGATGAAATCTAGATTAGGATTATGAAGGTAGATTGGGTAAGAAAAAGAGATTGTTTATTTCATTAATAATAATTGTTGTTAGTATTCTACCTTTTATTATGGTATTATTAAAGTTCAAATAGATAGTGGAAAGTTGCTTTAAGATCCTCTGTAGAAAGCTTGCATCAAATATATTCGACTGGAAATTACTTGAGGAGATACGATAACACTCATTTAGATATTTCATGCCAGTTTGGGCATGATTCTATGATTGTTCTTGCCCCATTTCTATTGAGCATATCATGTTGAACTTGCTAGATTTACTAGTGGTCTAGGTTAATAGTGAGATCCTTAATTAACGTCATACATGAAGTCTTCTTTACCTATCTGGGGTGTGATCAGAGTACTAATCATGGCTAAGGCAATGATATATCCGTGCTGTAAGATGTACACGGTTACATATACTTCCTCTGCGGCCTCTGCGGCCTGTTGATATCTATGACCAAGCTTTATGAAATGGTTAAAATATGTCATTGCAAAGAAAGAGAATTAATTTTGTTAAGTAATAAAACCTAGTCTCTGTTTCAAGGGATGCACCTATAAGGTATTCTGTAATATTCATGTCAAACTATGAAATTGTAATCCAAGAATTTGGAGTTTTGTTACTAATCAATAAACCCTATGAGCTATGGAATTGTTTCAGAATGGGTTTTGGTAAATAATGACCTATTGCACGGTATGATTTTAACCCATTCTATGGTTTTCCCTCTATAGTACTCTTTCTATTTCATGTTCTGGAGAAGAGTTGCTTGCGTAACAATGAAATTCTATGATAAGAACCTATGTGTATGTTCCTTGATGTATTAAGGCGAGGAGAGTTACATGTGACTTTGATCCCATTTGGAAATGAGTATGCAGGCAGTCCTTGGGCAATGGATGCTCTTGTGACCTCAAGTCCATAGGTGAGAGTTTAGAATTAACTCAAAGATTTGAGGTTGTTCCTAAACTTGTTTGACCTTCCCTCTTCAATATGATTTAGTTTAAGGCTAAAATTTATTTAAGATGGCTATAAATGAGTTAAGAAAACTTGATAACTCATATTTAATAATGATGTGAAATTTGGCTAATAGAATCTAATGGGATCAACCGTGGCTATTTTTTTCAAGCACATATGGTCTTCTTGTAGCTATGTGCTTGATTTTAGGTTGAACTTGGGATGATATTGATTTCCTATGTAAAAGCAAAAACTATAAGTATTATCTAAAAATGTTAGACATGTTTTTTTTATCTTTCTAACAAAGAATGTGTTTATGAATAGTGTTTCTGGTTAAACATTTTGAATGAAATAAGTGTGTTCGATTACTTTATAAGTCAATATTTGTTATGTGTACGTGTTGTATAAGGGCCATCTCATGTTGGCGCAATATGATTTTTATGTGTTGTACAATTCAACTCCAGACTTTAGGATTCTATATATTGGCTCTTGAATCACTTGATTGTGATATACATATCTAGATCCACTTGACCAGTTCTTATGGATCCTTGTGGTTTCTAGATTATGTGTGCATAGCTATAAGTCCCTATGTGTAAGAATTGAGTCTGATACTAGAGCAGTTAGTAGGTTGTCGTTCGTACCATGTCAATGAAAACTGCCTTTAGAGTTATCTTATGAAATAGCTAACACTCACCTATATTGCTCTGTAAACTATAAATCTTTTTTCATTTTGGTTTATTTTTCAAGGAATGTGTGAGAGAAATGTTTTCTTATTATCAAATGTGAATGCCACGTTCCTTCACATTGGAGCTCTAGGTCCAGTTTAGTGTTTACAGTGGTTATTTACTCTCAAAATTTTTGTTTTTAAAAAGAAGATATTATCACTAATTTCTTTCGCAAACCACTGTCTATCTTCAAAAGTTTCATAAATTGGGTGCATGAAGTTATATCATTCTAAACAAAAGGATCGAACTGATAAATGTAATAGAAGAACATCTTCCCCCCCTCTCTCTAAAAATCAGCTCTCAGAAAATCAGCCCTCGAGGTTTTCATATATTCTTGAACACTCCAATGTAAAGTCAAATCCAATTCTACTCTCATGCCATAATACAATTATAAAAATAAACATGAGAACATGGTATTCAAGGGAAAAAAGTTTATAGCTTTAAAAACCTCAAATCTAGCATCACGCTTGAACTGCTTGATAGTAAACTGACATTAGCACATCAACAACATCTAGCAGCCCAGGATTCAATTATTTATTGCTCTGCTTTGTTACAGTAGGAAAATTCAAAAAACTAATTTCTAAATTTAAATTTTGACAAATTTGTACACACAACACAATATTCGAGAACATATAAGCATTTAGATTAATTTGATCTACATTCACAGAAGATAGGGGAGACCAATTTAATTGCTGTACGGATCCATTCACGCACCCGCATCCTAGCCTTATACTGTACTCGGGATAGACAATTTTTACTGCATTGAACTGCCATAAATCTAGGGGACTTTGTATTGATTTGTGACAATGAACATGTAAAATAATAATATTAAGAAATTTGCAAAGGATGTCAAGATCCTTTGATCTCGTTCTTCAAAGATAAGAGATAACAAAAGAAGTCAATCATCAAGCCAATCCAAACTAAAGTGTGCTTCCACAATTTCAACTTTAAGCTCAGGAATAGAAATGTTCTTGGCCCGCAACCACTGCTTCCCAATCATCTCATCACAGGTAACAATCTTCAGGGAACATAGTTCACAAACAGTTGTAGGTAACGCCATCAAATGGGAACACTCTCTCATATCAAGCTCCTTCAATTTCTTGAGTTTTCCCATTTCTTTTGGAAGTTCTTTTAAGCCCTCGCACAGTGAAATGTCTAGATATTCCAACTGTTCAAGTTTTCCAATTGATGCAGGAAGCTGTTCCAGGCATGATAATGCCGATAACCTTAGCATTCTTAGATTGCTCATATTTCCAAAATCATATGGTAAATTTTTAAGCTGATGGCAGTTGGCAATCGACATTGACAGAATGGAGGGCATATTGCAGATACTAGAAGGTAACTCCTCCAAATTATTGCTGTGGTCCAAGTTAAAATCTTGTAGCTTGGTGAATGTGGATATATTTTCAAATCCTTCACATAAGCTCAAAGATAGCTTCTCTATATTCTGCAGTGCTTCAATGCTCTATTTTTCACCATGAGGTAAAATCAACCTCTCCAAGCGGACACTCTCGAGTTGAGTGAGTGAAGATAACATATCTAGACCTTTCACTGTTGCCTTGTTTGAACCGCAATTGGATATCATCAGAAACTCAAGTTTTTTCATGGATTTCAGAAATGGGGGAAGAATGTATTCTGCCGAGGTAAAGAGCAACAATAGAGCCTCTGTTTCAGGGAAACTCATATCATACCAGTCATTTTCCTCCATAGGGCCTGCATGTTTCAATTACAAAGAAAATCTAATTAGAAAATTGCTCACTAATAATGACTACTAGTGAAGAAACTTAGGAAATTTTTTTGGCAGGGTACAGATACCAAGAGGAAATTTGCATTAATCTCATGGGATAAAATATGTAAACTGAAATCTTCAGGTGGCACTGGCATTAAAAATCAATTATGGCAGAACCAATCTCTAGGTGCAAAGCTTTATTGGAAAATAGTGAATAATCAGGATCTCAAATGAACTAGAATTCTCAGAGCTAAATATTTAGGCAACTTTAATAAGGAAGATATAGTCAGAATTAAATAGTTCCCAAAAGGCTCAAGAATATGGAACTTCATAGCTAAGTCAAGACATATTATTGACAATAACATTTCTTGGAATATCAAAGATGGAAAGGAAGCGAGATTCTGGGAAGACTCTTGGGATGGACATCCAACCATCAATTCACAGTTAGGCCCCAATCAGATCAGTCATATTTGTACTTCATCCTAGGGACCATATCTCAGTGACTATATCATCCCTTCATCCTCTGCTACTATAGATGGCTCTTGGGAGTGGAAAGACTTCTCATTACTTCAATTCGATACAAGAGAGGTAGATAAGCTCAAAACATTGATCAAAGATAGGCCCTTTCTTCTCAAACAAGGAAAAGATGAAATCATTTGGAATGGGGCAAAATCAGGATCCTACAGTGTCAAAGAGGGTTACAATCTAATAGCCAAATCATTCACAACCAAAATTGAAGAGATCCCAGCACAATTATGTTGGAACAAGGTTGGACTCCCAAAAGCCGAGTTATTTATGTGGGCGGCATCCCAGGGTAGAATTTTAACTGCAGATAAATTTATTAAGATGGGATATCAGGGCCCATCCAGATGCATTATGTGTTTCAAGAATGAAGAGGACGTAAATCATCTTTTATTATCCTGTCCCTTTGCTAAAGATTGTTGGTACTGGCTTTATTCAAGATTAGGATGGTCATCAGCCCCCCCAAATAATTTACTCCAACTTTTGATATCATGGCCACAAATCATGGGAGGAAGTTTATTCAGTAATCTATGGATGATCTCTCCATCAATTCTGATTTGGGAGATTTGGAAAGAAAGGAATAGAAGATTATTCCAGGATAAATTTTTGAAATTTGAAACTATAATTAACAAATTGGAGGCAGCCATAGTTGAGGTAATGAATTCTCGGATCCAAACTCAATTAGCACAACACAAATTCTTTACCAGCTGGGATGATTAGATGAAAAAAAATTGGTTTGGGTTAAAAACTCCAATCACCATAGGCAGAGGAAATAGAAGAAATCAAGAACTAAGGAAGGCATGTGTCTGGAAAGCCCCCCCAATTGGATGGTACAAATTAAATTTTGATGGAGCTTCTAAAGGTAACCTAGGCCTCTCAGGAGCGGGATGCATCATACGTTCTACGATTGGGAATGTGATTGCCAAACAAGCCATACCATTACCCAAAGATACCAACAATATGGCGGAATTTAAAGCATTATTGTCTGGACTGATACTAGCCCAGGAAGTAGGGATCTCTAAGCTTGAAATTGAGGGAGACTCGTTGATTACCATCAATGCAATCAAAGTCAGATCAACCCCAAATTGGCGTCTTATGGCAGTTTTAGAGGTAATCTTACAGCTAATGGATAATTTTGAATCGAAAACCATTAACCATACTTTCAGAGAAGGAAACACTGAAGCGGATGAGCTGGCTGACCTGGCAGCTAGACGAACAAATTTGAAAATTCTATTCGATGTCAGTGGAGTTTCAACGGAGCTCTTTGAATCTAACCACTAAATCATAATGGTCAAATCAGGTCCTGATATATTTTTGCCTCGGAAGTTGACAGAACGGCTCCTTGTGGTGATAAGACAGACGTCTTTTCTCATTGTGCATAGCGAGTGTAGGAGTTGAGAACATTAAATGAGGAGTTGGATTAGGACAAGAAGAGCAGATACCTACTGTACATTGAAGAGTGTCGGCGTCCGGACATGAGTTATCTTCTAGGGTCGAAAATCTTGGTTGTTTTCGGTTGGTCGCCTTTGCGCAGTTAAATCTCCATCACCAGCAAATCCTATGTGTGATGCTGCAATTGTGTGGGGCCCAATTTTTATCATGTTAGTCGTCGCTAGGCCAGGGAATGAAGAAAGTCTATCCAGCGAATGGGAGTTTGCCTTTACTGCCAAAGCTCAAGGGTGGGGCCTGGTTCCCGGATAAGTCAGATGGTCTTCACATGTCAGAGCATCAACGGTGGTCACTAAAGCACAAGGGATTTGTTAGAGCTATGCGAAATCACGCCGGCCGTTGATTCTTCTTTGCGGTGTAGGGTTTCAAACTATGGGTCCATGGTGACATGTATGCATAAATGGCGCATCCCTATTGGCCAAAGGAAATAAAGAGGTGGAGTGTTGTCAGCGGGGCTTGCGTTAGAGATTTTGATCGATGGCTGGCATGTGATCACATGGAATATTCTCTCCCCATGCGATCATGCGCCCACTGTCCGATTAGATGCCGTTGGAGTTATCTTCTAGCATTGGAAACCTTGGTTGTTTTCGGTCGCTCGCCTCTGCGCAGTTAAATCTCTATCATCAGCAATTCCTATGTGCGCTGCTGCGATTGTGTGGGGCCCAATTTTTTATCATGTTAGTCGTCGCTAGGTCAGGGAATGAAGAAAGTCTATCCAGCGAATGGGAGTTTGCCTTTAATGCCAAAGCTCAAGGGTGGGGCTTGGTTTCCGGATAAATTAGAAGGTCTTCACATGTTAGAGAATCAACGGTGGTCGCTAAAGCGCAAGGGATTTGTCAGAGCTTTGCGAAATCACGCCGGCCGTTGATTCTTCTTTGCGGGGTAGGGTTTCAAACTATGGGTCCAGGGAGACATGTATGCATAAATGGTGCATCCCTATTGGACGAAGGAAATAAAGAGGCGGAGTGTGGTCAGCGGGGCTTGCGTTAGAGATTCTGATCGACAGCTGGCGTGTGATCGCATGGAATATTCTCTCCCCATGCGATCATGCGCCCACCGTTCGATTAGATGCCGTTGGAGTTATCTTCTAGCGTCGAAAACCTTGGTTGGTTTCGGTCATTCACCTCTGCGCAGTTAAATCTCTGACACCAACAATTCCTAGGTGCGTTGCTACGATTGTGTGGGGCCCAATTTCTTATCATGTTAGTCGTTGCTAGGTCAGGGAATGAAGAAAGTCAATCCAGCGAATGGGAGTTTGCCTCTATTGTCAAAGCTCAAGGGTGGGGCCTGGTTTCCGGATAAGTCAGACGGTCTTCACACTTTAGAGCATCAACGATGGTCGCTAAAGCACAAGGGATTTGTCAAAGCTATGCAAAATCATGCCAACCGTTGATTTTTCTTTGCGGTGTAGGGTTTCAAACTGTGGGTCCATGGTGACATGTATGCATAAATGGAGCACCCCTATTGGCCGAAGGAAATTAAGAGGTGGAGTGTTGCTAGCGGGGCTTGTGTTAGAGATTTTGATCGACGGCTGGCATGTGATTGCATGGAATATTCTCTCCCCATGCGATCATGCACCCACCGTCTGATTAGATGCCGTTGGCTTGTCTGCAGTGGGACCACGTGATGATTCATCATCGAGGTGTCAGGTGGGGATTGGCTGAGCTGGTAGGGGATTGTCGTGCCCACCGTCCAAAAAGGAAAATACGTGGTGGAGTGTTGTCAGCGAGGTTGGGGTAGAGATTTTGATTGACGGCAGGCGTGTGATCGCATGGAATATTCTCTCTCCATGCGATCATGTGCCCACCGTCCGATTAGATGCCGTTGGTTTGTCTGCAGTGGGACCACGTGATGTTTCTCCTTCGAGGCGTCAGGTTTGGATTGGCTGAGCAGGTATACACGAAGATGTGACGACCGTCGATCTTTCAGATGGAGGTCCAGTCAAAGTTCTCGCCAGTTCACGGATAAAGTGGGCACTAATGTTGTGGTGAGGGCTGGTGGCTTGTCGCATGTTCGCATGAGCCACTCTTGTGTTATGCAATCATGCGACAAGCCCTTTGTGGAAACTTTATGCGATGGTGGTTAATGGTAGTAAAGGGCTACGGTGTGTCGCATGTTCGCATAGCCCTTTTCTTGGCTATGCGATCATGCGACAACTGATGAAAGTCGCTGTTGTGGAATTAAATGTGGGTAAGGGTGTCAGGTCTTGCCGATGTGTCCCTTTCTTATTGACCAGCAAGCGCTGAGATGGATATGCATCATGGGTCCTATAGCCAAGGGTAGGTAACGGTGGTGAAGGCTTAGGGGGTGTCGCATGTTCGCATAAGCCATTTTTAAACTATGCGATCATGCGACAAACATCAAGGGAATGTCGTGTGAATTTTGAATTTCTATAGCTTGATCTATGCTCTGATATACTTTACTATTTTAATATAATATTCGGCCTCGGCCCCTTATCGATCAAAAAAAAAAAATGACTACTAGTGAGATTCTAGACCAAAATAGATGTGTAAGAATTTTTCTGTACCAAAATAGATGTGTAAGAATTTTTGAATAACTCACTGGTGAGAATGGAGAGAATTTGAGTATCAAAAGCTCTGTCTCTGAGCAACTCCCATTTCTCTAACGAACCAAAGTTCTTGCTTTCTATGACCAACCTCTTGCGGTGGAGAGTATTGTCGTGGTGTCCCAAATACAAGGCCAAATCTCGCATTCCATCACGCTGGGAAAAGTAAATCTCTGAAGCATTTCGATATGGGGTTGTTGTAGTTCCATTGCTATTTACAAGCATGTCGGCTTAGTGTTGAAAGATATTATTAAAAGAAACCTGATATATAAAATTTTATAGAAGCAAAGGCAACTACCTTGAATTGCTGGTAAAATCTAACAGATTTCTGCCTGCAAGTTCTGATAAGATGGTGAAAGCATCATGCCTTTGTAGCTTTCGAACATATACCCAAACGTCCAAAATTGCATCAGCACAGATATTTTTCCTGTTCTCGGGAAATAATCCCAAGTCTAAAAAACATTCCTTGAGTACACCATCCATGGAGTCATTACTTGAAACATTGAGGGCATATTGCAGATACTGACAAAGTACATCTAGTGAGTCAATTCTAAGCCCTTTTCTGGGATAATTTAGTCTATAATTCCTTTTACAAATCTTGTTTGTTGCCCTCTGCCAAGCCTTGTGTGATTCCCCATGCATAGAACTTGCAATCATCGACACCATTTTGTTAAACTATTTAGTAATTTACACACAATCAATTTCTTTCCGATTCAAAGCTTACTGCTGCTTAATCCTTTTAGTATTTCTTCTGTGATTTGCGCTCTTTGTAAGGCTAATTGTACCATCTTCTTTATATAAGAAATTAAATGACTCAGTTTTATTGAAGTTGCAAAGAATCTGTATTCTCAGCGTATACGCGTATGAGTCTGCATAAATTTCATTTATTCCCTTTCACACTCACTTTTGCAGGAATCTGCATTAAGAGATCTTTCCTCTTTCGCATGAATGTGCATGGATTTTTTATTTCCTTTCTTTCATACTCTCTTTTGTATGAATGTGTAAAATGATATTTCCTCGCAATGGCTTTTGTCGCATTTTTTTCATCTTATATGTGATTTCAGAATGACATCTATTGAAGTGGTTGAAGAAATTACTAAGAAAGTCACGCAGTCTGGGTTCGGGTTTGCTTCCATTAACGCACACGGAAGCTGACTTTTGTTTTACCTAAACACATGGAAATTATTCTTTCCTCATATAAAAACAAATAGGAGCCTTTATAACCGCGTTTGGCGTCTTCTAAGTTATCATGCTTAAGTCTACATTTCATGGGACCATGTTCTATTTATTTTTTAAATAAGATATTTAAACTATGGACAATAGATTTTTGGTCTTGTTGGTGAAGTTGACAGATTCTTAAATAGTCTAGTAAGGAATAAGTCTTGTTGAGAGCAAGGCTTTCGTATAATAAGGGATTAGGTTAGGATCATGTTCTAAATGAATTTGGTTGAATTGATACGCCTTCGTCCCTAGCTCTTAGTTGAAGAGGATAATAAATTGCCCATCAATTATATAGAATAAAATATTATAACATAGTGAGAACAAAAATAATTGCGAATGGCTCTACTTCAGTCAAAAAAAGAAGACCTAGGTTATAGGGAAAACAATGTCTCCAATATATTTTGCCCTGACCACGAAAATCCCTCTTCATACTCAAATAGGTTCAAGGTTTTTGGATACTCTCCTTCCTCTGCTCTTGGGATGAATGCTACTTTGGAAAATATTAGGAAGGAGCGGTGGCAAAAAAACCCTAGAACTAGGTTGAATTTTGAAGAAAGAGGGCAGACTGCTAATGGTAATAAGGAATGACAGATTGTGATGAGTTTAAAGGCTAAAAGAGCCATGAGTTATTGGGATAAGGTTGGCACAAACAACAATGTGGACAGGGAAAAACTATGCTAATAAAATATGGACAATCCCCATTTCATCTAAAATCCTAAGATTGCCTCTGGGGCTAATCAAATTGCACTAGGTAAAAGGCAGATTCCTTTGGCATCTTCACAACTGAGCTACTCAAGGTCTGGTCTTTTGGTTCCCACTCACAATATTCCTTTCAAGAAAACTCTACCCTTGAAAAAAGTTAATGTTGGTTGACGACATAGAGATCTTCCAACTGAGGGAAAAGGATACATCCCGGTATAGGGAAACATCATCCCTTAGGAATAATTTTGTCTAGAACCATGTAGTGGGAAAGTTTAATAGCTTTGTTTTTTATAGAAAAAAGTAGCAAGAGGGTGCTGGCCCGTGGTACACGAAGACTAGAAGCACATTAACAGCATATTAATAGCACTAGTCGCATAGCAGTTTATCAGCAGAAATAAAATTGTCTAGTCTACCTCTATCAAAAACAAACATGAAAGTCCTTTTCACAAAAAATGAACCAAAGTAGCATAACCGCTAAGTAGACCAAGTATTAACAAGAACAAGCAACACAGGGCTAAACCAGTGTTTAAAGAACTTAACCATAAAACATGAAATCAAAAAAAGGGACCTGGAACAAATAGGCCCATGCTAGCACACCACCTCATGGACCACAACAGCTAGGATCTCCCACCCAGACGTTTGGACATCAGGGTCATGGCCCACTCTTCTTGCAGGAATAGGAAAAGGTCTTTGTTATCCTCATCGACTTCCAGTTTATCGCCAGCCATCTTCTCCTGCATGTTGCACAAGGTCACAGCCAAAGCATGCATGACCTTGAGGGCAAACTTGTTCGAATCAACAACCCTAGCTTTAATCTCTCTGATGTCCTGCTTCAGGCCGAGAATCTCCATATCTAGCTCATTGAACTTCTACTTGAGAAATCCTTTAAACTTTTATGTCTCCTCCATCACCACCGTAGTGTGCTTAATGTGAGGGGATTTAGCCTACTAGGTGTGAGGAGAGAGCGGAGGCAAGGTTATGCTGTGAGGCTTAACCTCCATCTCTGGCGGGGGATTCAGGGGGGCAGCGTTGCCAGACCTGGGAAAATTTAAATGTTCAGCCGAGGATCCTTCAATCGAACCAATGGAAGCAGAGGTGTCATCCTTCGACTGAGACTTGTCCTCCAAAGCCGTTTCCTTGAGGATTCTCTTGTATTTCTCCTTGGCAAGCCTGTTAGAACGCCGAATGGAGCCCCCAAATCCACCTCCAGATCAAGCTGGTTGTCCAAATTTTTTTTCTTTTCCTGGGCTTCCTCTCGGTTTCAAGGGTGCTGTTAATTCCCATCTTCTCCTTCGCTTCCATAGTCTCAGAGACATGGGGTTCTTCAAGGTCCTCCGCCCTTTTAAAGGGGTTCCTCACACACCTTTTGTGGCTTTTGCTAGCCCTAACGGGCGCAATAAACCCAGACATATCCTCATAAACCAAGTGATGCAAAACAATAGAATAAGCATACCCCATCCACATAGACCAAAGACATGACCAGTGTTGTTGAAATAAAAGATATATTCACAAGAGGCATGCGGATTTATTGCAAAAATCATGGTCTCTCTGCGAAGTGGTGTGGAGAAGGGCTTCCTTTTGAGAGCATTGCTAACTGGTGGATAGAGGTATATGTGGATTGGGTAAGTACCACTACCCTTCTAGATAATTTATTATTCATTGATTACAAAAATGAAACCCTAAAACCAAAACTCCTATATGGTGATTAGGTTTTTTTAATAAAGGTTACAAAATTAAATTCATAGATTGGCAACCAAAATTTAACCCTAGAAAACTACAAACTAGAAAGGTTTTGACATGGATTAATTTATAGAATCTACTAATAGAATTAATGCATAGTGAAATACTAATTAAAATTGGAAATTTGTAGGGTGATTTCATTGTGCTAGAGAAAAAAATCTTATGTCAAAATCTTAATTGAATCAGACATTAATGCAAAGCTTCCAAAATTAATGGAACTAATTATAGATAATGAAAGGTATGTGATTAAAGACCTTGTATCTGTCATGATCTTATTCATGACAAGATCCTTTCCAAAATATTAAAAAAATCACATAATAAGGAAATTGGTACTAGAGATATTACAAAGATCTAGAAAGAAAAGGATAACAACAAAATAAAACAAGCAAATGGAATTTACATTAGGCTTAATGACCACACTGGTGGATTTATTATTATTAGTAGTAAAATCCACCTAGCATGAAAGTATTAAGTAACTATCAATAATTGATCCAACTATTATAGAGAACACAAATGTTAGGAGTGTAAACACCATCCAGGAATTAGAAACAATGGGTGTTAAGGAGGGTGAAATAGTGGAGGCTGGAAAGGTAAATGTCAATACTCTAGTGGAAGACTTGGAGATGGGAATGGATGCTCCAGTAGATAAGGATACTAATAAGGATAATATAGATGTTTCCCTTGTTGGTCCAGACACATGCCTTGAGGCACAGGTGCCCAAGGATGAGAGGACAAGATCACAAACAGAGAAGAGGGATACCATCTCCCACCCTTTGGAGGAATGTGACAAAAGTAAAGATATAGACTTAGGTATTGAATATCTATGTAATGAATTCTAAGATCTCCTTGAGGGAATTGTTGAGGATTTCCTAAATGAAGAGGAAAATGTTATGGAGAAACAAACCCTTGTGGCTAAAATTATGGAGCTAGATCAAGAGATGAAGAACCAAGAAATTCTAGAGTAGGAAATTGTTGAGTTGAGTAGGAAGGAATTGGATCACTCTGATACACGCTTGGTAATTGCCCAAGATGATATATGCAAGGATACCCCTAACTATACAAAAAAAAACAAGAAGAGGGGTATCAAATCCTTCTCATAATTGAGGGAAAAGGAGGATGGGTTTGTTGAAGATTAGACTAAGATTGCAACTCTATTTAATGTTGGTAAGGGAAAGTGACTTCCCACAAAGTCATGCAAATCAATACTTGGAATGTTAGGGGATTGAATATCCCTAACAAGAAGAAAATTCTGAAATGTTGGATTCCTACAACAAAAGATGAAATTAATCATTCAACCTCTCATATAGGCTTCCTCTTCTTTTCTTCTCATAGTTCTATTCCTTTCCATGATATACCTTTATTCACTCCTTTCTAACAGAAAACTATTTTAAGCACAAAGTTGTGTCACGTTTCAGGCTAACTTATCAGGACAGTTGAATTTGAGTATTTCTAACTAAAATTATTTTTTGTCAAACATATGATCTAGCTAGATTCATTCTAGCTAAGTTAGATAAGTGCTTCAACTTTTCCAATTGGAAATATCTATTAAATACATGAATAATACCAATTACTAAAGAAATAAAATTATTTCAGAAAAGCGATGTTTTAATAACTCCTCTATTTAATGATATTTTTTACAAATATAAAAATACCCTTTTTTAGAGCACAGAGTCAAGATTATCATCATATAATTTGTATAGTATTTTAATTAGATCTAATATATTATAATTTCAAAATACTGCAAGTAGGTATTTTAACATTCAAGAACAAGCTGCTTCAAAAATAGAAAAAAATAGTAAAGCTTGTCAAAAAAATTGAAATTTTATATTTAACACTAGAGGAGAGAGTTCTCTTCAAGAATGTGTAATTTTTTTTCTGAATGGTGTAGATTTGATAGGGGAAATTTGGTGGGAGATGAAAACTGTCAATTTCAGGTATGTTCAACTTTGAGTAGTTATAACGGAGAAAATATACATTGACAACTATTTTTTCTTCTTTTCTGCACTAGCTATACATTTCACCTATAACACATTTTGAAATCAAAGGAAAAAAAATTTATTTGCATATACATTTTTGGTGGAACAAGACCCTTGTTTTTCAGCAAGTAAAAAATGGACTTCAAAAATTGAAAAACTATGTGAATTCTTGTTCAATTTTTTAAAAAAAATTATAGGCATAAACTTCATCCACTTTTACACATTTCATTAGTTTACATCATCTCTAAATTCTAAACATAAATTCCATTTTTATGTCGTTAAAGTTAAAACTTTTGTGTGTTGTTGACCTTTTCCTTCATAAAAGTGTGACACAGCTTTGTACTTTTACCCCGTTTAAATTTACAAGAAACAAAACTCAGCCAGGAAGATATTGAAATTTTTAGTAAGAAGCCAAGTATTTGGGGTTGGTGGTCAGGTTTCCAGTTATTTTCAAAATAGGAAGGAATTTGCCATTTCCTACTTTAGAAAAGAGGAAATAGGGTTTTATATGTTGGTAGGGTTTTCAAAATTATTTTCCAAAATCCAAAAACCCTATATTTGGTCTATTTCCCTATTACCTTTTTGATCACTTAAGCAAGAGGTCTAAGTCATGTCGCGGGACCATTGTTATTATCCTTGTCTTTTAATTTTATGTGTCCCATGGTGTTAAGAAATGTTTGGCCTTTACTGAAAATGCTTTGCGTGACTTCGCGTTTTGTTTTATCTTCATTTTCCTTAGTATTAAAAAGTCATGCAAAGCCATGTCATAACATGTCACAATTTGTCTTCATGCCGATTATCCAAGTCCCAAAGTTGTGCTAAGTAGTTTGTAGAACATCGCAAAGGGTGAGAGATTTGACTACCTGCATGTTTTGAAGTCCCGACTAATGTTCAATGTAACTTTAGATGATGTTGCAAAGTGTAATCAAATAACATGTCATGTGGAAAGCGCTGAAGAGTGGTGAAGTATATCAACGGTCAAATAAATAGTGTTAAGGATGTCCCAAAGTTATGACAATATTGAGCCAAGTAGATTGTGGAGTGTCGTGAACGTTTCTAGGCCGTTAATATTGTTCAAGTTACGAGGATATGATAAAGCATCTGACAGTCAAGCACAACTTCGGGAAGGTTAGGATTATAGGAAGAAAAATAAGTTGCAAGAAAAGCATGTAGCGGTTAGGGGTGACTTAAGAAGATTAAGAAAAGTGTTAAGAAAAAGGGTTCTAAAGCCACAACAGTAAAAGGAAAGCCTTTGGTCGGAATTTCGCAAGGTAATATCTGAATGCTTGTTACACAGTTTTGCTCTTACGAAAGTGTTAAGTAAGCCGCTGGCGTAACTTCATAAACGTTTCAAGGAGTTCAAGTCCGCACGTAGCAAAGTTGAGACATGGTTAGTTTAATCATGTGCATAACTTGGGAGCCAGGCTAACTTAGGATTTTGAAATAACACGAGTCTTCTACAACAAGAAAAAAGTATTGCTTGTGGGGTCTTAATGAATAAAGGAATGACATGCTGGCGTGATAGGTCGATGATTTACTCTCGGATCGCTACCAAATCTTAGCTGAAAGGGAAACTTTTTGAAAAGGGGAATTTCATGCATGTTTCCTTGATTAAAATTTAATATAGTAGGTGGTAAATGGCTTTTTGAAGAAAGTTCCCATCGTTAAATTTCCTAACATTCACAGAGCATCCATAATTTCTAGAGCCACAATGATAGAGAGTGTTGAAACTGTTAGTTATAGAAATAAAATTCAAAGTCTAGCATACAAAAAATGGTAGAACAAGGATCCCCTAAGGTCGTTGATATACTGGTAAAAGGTGTGTCGACAAGAAAAAAGAAACCAAACATATATGCCGAGGAGTGGATAGAGCTCTTCCCTAGGACTTCAAATTTACAATCTATCAATGACTATGAGTGGAAGGACCCACATGCATTTTGTAGAGATGTTTGCCCAAATACTACTGGGTATGAGTTATTTATGTTCTTTTACAACAAATTGAGAGGCCCACCTGTTTCAAATCCTTGGGCTAGAAATTTGGGTAAGTTGATAGTGCTGGAGGTATTTGTGAACATGGATTTATTGAAAGCTTTAATTGAAGCTTATAATCTAGCAACACAATCTTTTCATAAAAAAGACAAATCAGTACTCTGCATGTTGGACAGAGTGACCTTCATTCAAGCATTTGACCTCCAAGGACCTATGAGTGTCGACATTGACCTAGCAACGGAAGAAGCATTGTTCAAGAGACATAAGAGCTACTACATTGGAAGGGTTTTGAAGAAACATATCCCTAGGGAGAAGAAGGAAGCATGAGCAATTCCAAAGAAGGTGATAGATACAATTGATATTGAGCTTTTCTTTCCTTACTTCCTGTATACCATTTATGGTTTACATAAGGTCATTGGATTAGATGAGGGATTGACAGTGACCCCAGACATATATGTCACGGAAATTGGCGTCTAGGACTTATACACAAATAAAGAGTTTGATTATGTGGGCCACATAATCAATGTAATGCACAATGAGCTCCTGACAACTAAGACTGATTTGAGCAGTTTTAGGTTCACCCACTATTCCATGCTAATGCACTTGCTATTGTATTGCAACATCATCTATATCAATCCAGAATTCATCAATGAGACAAAAAATGAAGGAGGGACCATTCCACTACAGCTTTGGACCAGGTTATGGGACAAAACTTACCATTTCTCTAATTCCATCTCTTTTTATAGTGACTTTGTATCTCCAATTATGAATTTTCTAGGTGTTGAAAGGGATAGGCTTCCCTTAGTTGTTAGAAAACTTCTTAGACCCCAAGTGTTTAACAATGAGATTCATCATAACTGGGGTGATGTGTTCATGTTTAAGAAATTTTCAATCATGAGAATATATGCACACCCACAACCTCCCCATATATTGTCCAAGTATATCCCAGAAAGATTAGGGATAAATGAATTCTTATGGCAAATTATCATGATGGATAGGGAGCATCTAGGTCTAAAAAGGCATAAGGGAACCTTTGTGCCAAGAAGATTCCAAATAGGAGATTTCTCCATAGTAAAGGATGTTGTTGATCAGATCTATGAATTCCTAAGACATTTCAGACTACCATTAGCTAATGCTAGGATGTATGACTCTAAGGACTTCACTAGAAGAGCACTAAAAGAAATGAGAAACCATAATCTAGCTCCAAATCAGCTAATGGCAGAGGAGAATGTCATTAGGAATGTGCTTGATGAAGATGTATGTGAGGAGAGATCCCTAAAATGGTAGAACATTAAAAGGGAAGAAGAAGAGTTGAAAAGGGCAAACCCTACTTTCACATGATTTTTCCCCGATCTCTTGTATATGCCTAGGATTGTTAAATGTTTAGAAAATTATGAGGATATAATGTCAAAACTGCTAGACATCTCTAAGAAGAAGGAATAGGATAGGATAAACCTTGAAGAGGTTGAGCCTGATGTGGTGTTTATGGTAGGAATAGAACAATATGAGCCATCCACAACAGTACAGGGGCCAGCAAAGAAAAAAAATTTGATGAGTGTACCAGAAAAGTCATGACAAAAAGCACTGCAGATCTTACCAGGTAATAGCCAACACTTTTCTGGCATAAGGCAACAATTCCTTACTTCACAAGCAGAAGAGGGTGAGACAACCCTAAATGAACTAGAATTGGTTGCAACTAGATTGGATGATAAGATCATTCAAGCTAAGGAGTTTATGGATGATGATGAATTCATCAAGTCTGATGAATTTAAAAAATTTCTCTTTAGAGTGAAAAAATATGAGTTAACACTTTCTTTGAAACTAGGGGAGTCATAGGAAAAGACTGTTGAATTAATTGAGAAATTGCAAGCCTATGATCTCAACAGTGAAACACTAACTATGGAGGAGGCTAAAGACTTAGTTAAAAGAAGTGGTATGTTACTGGTTCCTGGATGGGACTTGGAGTCCTCTTTCTTGATTGACCAAATCAAAAGATAGGACAAAGTTGTAGCCTATGAGGCCTTTGGCCCAAATGGATTACAAAGAGGATCTGGATTTAATATGGACACCAAAACATTGGCAGTATGGTGTGTGGCTCCTCGATGAAGAAAGCCTAGATTGATGGATATACAAGACACAACATAGGGCAGCCAATTGATATGGAGGTTACATGATACCACTGGATCAGAAATAGCCAATCTCTTGCATCATGAATCCTTAATGAATAAGGAAGTTGTTGACGATTTGGAAACCAGGCTAGCTACCTAACTTTCAAGGATTATGTTGCAGTTAGAAATAAGTTTGAAGAGGAGATGAAGAAGACCTATGTCCCAGAAGAGATTGTGAAAGGGATAAAGGATGAAGTCAATACCCTAAGGATTCAGTGCAGGGAGATTAAGGAAGTCTCAGATGTTGGGGTCCAGATTGAACCAATAGAGGGCATAGATCTTGATTTAGTACAATTGAGCAACTGATAATGGCTATTGATCAACTTGCAGATACTAGAATTGTTGAAAGAGAGACTTTGAAGAAAGTATTATTACATAGGATAAATATTTTAAAGGGAAATTATCAGGCTATTCACAGTACTTTTATTTCTTTACAGGGCACAGAATATAATTGTTCAAATGCTTTGTTAGTATTAAATCTATTGTTTAATTCTTGGGGTCCATATTTACAATTCTTTGATAGACTAATTTTACTAATGGAAAAGAAGTTGGATTTACCTGATAAAATAATTGAAGTCAAGGAAATGGTGATACTAGTAAAGGAATTATATGCATTTTTCACTAGTAAGTTGCAAAATATTCAAGCAAAGCTTAGGGTTCTTGCAGAAGAATCTGATGGGTATATCTCTGCCATTTTGGATGAAGAAGGACATTTAAAGGATTGGTAGGAATTGGTTGATTCTTTCAACCAAATTTTGAATGCTGATAAAGTGATTTCTTATTTTATTGGCGATGTTGATATCTCAACTTTTTATGAAGTTGGTGATGAATTATACAAGAAAGAGATTAATATAAATAAATTTGTTGCTAAGTCTCGAGCCATAACAGATGCCTAGTGGAACAAATACCTTCAGGACTTAGATGCAGTTATTGCAGCAACTTGGTCATCAAAGAGGGAAATTATGGTTTGGAAGACTGTATATAGGACAGATTCATGCCTTGCCGCATGGAAGCATTTGATACAGTGTTGGTAAAGAAAATTGAAGAGACAATAGAGGAAGGTCAGTTAATTCAAAAGGGTATCTTATCTTTCTAGTTCACCTATTGTGGATACACCTTCAGTGAAAACCAAGATTGATGCTGAAAAATCTGGGCTGCTAGTTGTCAATTTTGTAACTGCTTCCAAAGTTGTTTGTCAAAATTTGTTTGATGTTGACAACTCCAACTTCTCCCGCATCTGAATCTTGTTGTAATCCATCTCTATAAATGGATTTCCAAGACTGGGAGACGGAACGCGAAATTTTGTAAATGAGTCTTTCTTTTCTAAGAATAGAGGTCTCTATAGTCAATCAAATATTGTGTAGAAATTTTGTGTTTTGTCTTGTGCAAAGAAGCTTGATAAAATAAATGGTGTTCTGATTATTTTTAGTGTATTGTTTTGAGTTTTGTCCAATATTGTGATGCAAGAATTTCAAGGAAATTAATACAAGAATTAAGCTAAAAATTGTTACTCTAAATGTTGTCTCTTCCTGTGATATTCTATAATTTTATGTGTCAGGTGAATGAAGAGCTCAAGATCACAGTTACAATTTGTTTAAAATTGTTTGTCAAAACATGCTTTGCTTTCAATTCAAGGAGTTAAGTAATTTCTTAGTATAACTTGATAGAATTATAGGGTGTTACAGAAGGAATTATCATAAGAAGGATCAAAGTCACAATAGATTTTCATTTACAAGGTAAATAAATAGATCATCAAGTCATGATGAGAATTAGTTCAAAGAATGCCCAATGGATAAGGCACTAATCAAATAAAATGTAATTTAGCTAATATTCATTTTCTCTCATAGTTAGATATCAAAGTTAAATCAAATCTTTTAAATTCAAGTTGTAGATATGAATTGTTAAGCCCTTGCTTAACTTGTAAGAGAGTTGATAGTGTGTTTATCTCTCACAGTATTAATTAATCCTCATAGTAAGAGAATAATTATGGGTATTTATCTACTTTGTTAAGGATTAGTGAAAAATGATGTTAAGAAGTGAATGATTATAATCCTAGGTTTACCCACCTAAATTTTGTAGAGTTCAAAGTGTAGAAATCATTAAAGATTTGTTAGTTGGTCCTTGTTCCTGTTGCAGTGTATTGATCATGTGGTTTAGCTAAACCTTAGGTACATCTCTTCATTATTCAAGGTGGTTCAAATTATGTCAGATCAGAAGCCAACAAAATGGTGACTCTACTAGGGAATAGAGACATAACAAAATATTGTTAAATGTGTCAAAGAAAATCTGGTGTTTTCCTTATATATATATATATATATATATATATATATATATATATATATATATATATATATATATATATATATATATATATATATCAGACCAGGTGTCTTTTGGGTATTGCATAGATCATTCTATTAATTTACATTACAAAGATACCAACCCAATCAATGTGTGCCAGGTACAAGTTTCTGGAAGTAGACAATGCTCTAGTCTTCCGTGCAATAAGTGGAGTTTTGTGGGTGCTTTCACTATTGTCTTAATTAAGATCTGCACTTAGTTGTCCTTTTTTCTAGCATCATTTCTTATATATTCTCAAGGTTTGTCTCTAATATACATTCCTTTGCCTCCTTCCCCTAGTGAGTGGAAATTCAAAGAGCTTTCAGAACCAATGATTTTTACAATATATATTTTTGAGATGACTAAAAAAAGAAAAAATACTAGATCCTACACCAAGGCACATCCTCGGATTAGTCTACATACTGAGTTACCTCAGGGAAATAGGAAAAAATGGCTCAAGAAAAGTGGTGAGTCAAGCAATGCTCCAGTATGGAAATCTAAGGATGGTAAGGTGGGTAACCCACTACACCCAGTAACTGAAGAAAAGGAATCCTCCTCTAGGAGTTCTAAGTCTGAGAATGTTGGATATTTTAATGGATTCTTTGATACTCTGCTCCAAGGAGAGGGTCTATATTATGACAAGGGTATTTCATCACTTGGTCATTCTGCCTTTACAAAAGACAAATTAAATCATCTAGAGGGTTTAAGCCAATATGGAAACCTTTCAAATATACAACATAATGCACATTTGGGATCCCAGAACCTTTATAGTGAGATCAATCTAATAGATTTGAGAGACACATCAGAATCAGATGCTACTACGTAAGATTCTGATAATTTATTTAATGAGCTTGATGCTCTAAGAAGGGAAGTTGTAGAGCAAGATGTTGTGCATAGGAAATTATAGGAGGAAATAAAGATGGTTACCATGAATGCTCTTCTAGAAAGAGATAATCTTCTCAGGAGAATTGCAGTGTCAAAAGAAAAGATAAAATGATTAGAAGTATGTCCTAAATCTTTACACTAACATTTCTGGTGATTTAGGAGCCCCGAGAATAGAGTGCCAAGAGAAAGAAAGCTTGCTACAAAAGAAAGATGAATTTCAAGGGGAGGATCTACTTATTAGATAGGTTTGCCCCTATGATATTTCTAAATAAAATAAAGCTGAAATCCCCTCAGCTAAGCCTGTGATACAAGAAAGTAACAAAGGGAAGAAGAAGGTAGTAGAAGTTCAAATAAATGAACCCACTGTTCTCTCAAAAGGATCCCATCTTGTATCAAAGCTTGAGATTGAATTAGAAAAGGCAAGAAAAGAAAAAGAAGATATGGTCAAAGAACTTGAAAAGGTTGAAAATGAGTTAGCATCTGTAGAGATGAGAAGACAAATCCAATTTCTAAAGTCCTATTTTTCTAGTGTTGTTGGGCCATCCAATTCTAGACAAGGTATTGCTTTTGGAGTTGTTATTAGTTCCGTAACAAATACTATTGGTATTTTTGGTAGTAAGACTACTTTTGCTTCTTTTGGAAAAGGTCATGCTGCTTTCGGGCAGCAGAGAAATATAAATGTGAGTGAAAATATTGGAAATATAGTTGGTCCTAGTGGACAAGCTAACCCAGGTTTCCAAAGAAGACTTATTCGTCTCGAGAGATATAAGTAGATTTTTTTTACTAGTATCCTTGGATATCCTAATCCTTTACCAAATGAATTAGGGGATAAGACCAACAAGTTCACTAGAAACAATGCTACAAGTTGTGAAGAACACTTGAGATCCTTCATTGATATGCTCAATGATTATGAGGTTGAGCGTGAAGATGTGGTCATGAAATTATTTGTGCAATCTCTTACTGAGGATGCTACAGATTGGTTCAAAAGACTTCCTAATGATGGTATTTTTTCTTGGGATGATTTTGAGAAATGATTCGAGGAGAAATATGGTGATAAGACCAATGCCAATTTCATATTGAATGAGTTCAACAATATCAAGAAAAATTAGGATGAATCAACTTTTGATTTCAATATTAGATTCCAAAAGGGGATGCACAAGTTATTTCAATCTATGAGATTGGATGAGAATGTATGCATTACCACATATTTCAATGCATTTGATCATAAAATGACATACTTATTTCGGGACATGGATCCTAAGACTCTTACCTATGCTTTTAGAATTTTTGTAAATATTGAAAGAAACATAAGAGCTTCTGAAAAGTTAGGTAGAACCTGGAAGATCCAAAATTATTTGCTAGTGAGACAAATAATAGGAGGGAAATTGATAAGGGTGTTAGAAATAAGAATCTAGATGAAGATAAACTTGATACGGTATTAAATTCCCTTAAGGATATGAAGGCACCTAATGTTAGAAATGACAAAATTCATAATGTAGACAAGCCTCAATTTAACAATTTTAATATTGATAACAGATTGGAGAACTTTCCTTACCATACCCAATGGAAAGATAGAAAACCTGGGCCTCATCTTGTGAAAAATAGCAATGAAAAGTCTACCCCTGATCCCTTACAAAGAAATTATATAAATATTTTTGAAGATACACCTTGGTGTATGGCTTGCCAATCTCCTCATTTACTAGAATATTGTGCAATAGCCCAATCTGTTTCTGCATCCTAAGATGAAATTCTGATGAACCCCACCAGGAAGATCATGATGAAAGTGTTGGATGCAACATGGTTGATTCTTTCATTGAGTATGTTGATGCACCTAACCAGGAGGAATCTGATGTTGATAAAGATTCACAAAGATATAGAGATCAAGTGTATCATCACCAAGTTTTTTATGATAAAGAAAATAAAGATGATTCTGTATGTAATATGGCATTTGGATTAGAGCATATAGAACTGAGAAGACCTTCAAATAAATAGATTGATAGAATTAAAAAAAAAAAAAGGTTTCTCAAGTGAAAAGTAATTATTAGATGAGAAATGGGATAGTAAATGAAGATGCTAGAAAGCCTACTGACTTGTTTATCAAGAAGGTAAACAACAATACACTTGTTGAAAATTAGCCCAAGGATAATCTCGTTATGAAGATTAAAGATCTAAGAGGGAAGAAATGAGAACCTAAGAAAGCCGAGATTACAAAAACAAATGTGACACAGACAGCTGAAAAGAAAGTGAAGATTGATAAACCAATCATTGCATTGGTTAAGACTAACAAGCCCAATGTGGACACTGTATCTAACAAGATGGAGGAGAACATAGAAGAAAAAGGTATGCCTATTGAATACCTTCTTATACTCCAGTTGATATGATTTCATTGTTATTACAAATCTCTGTTAAGGTCCCTTTACTAGAAATGTTAAAGATAGAAGAACATAAGAACATGACCTTGGCATGGGTGAGGAGTGTAGATAGTTCTAATTCTCCTAGTGATAAAAATTTTGGTAAAATTTCCAAAGAAAAAAAGAAAATGAAAGAGGTAGAAGGAATCATATCTCAGATTCCACAGATTTACTTGGATAGTTCTGTTACTTCTTATCTAGAAAATATTGACCCTTTCTTTCTCAGTGTCATAGTCAATGGTAAGATTGTAAAAAATTGAATGATTGATTCAGGGGCATGCAACACTATAATGCCTTTTAAAGTAATGGAGTCATTAGGACTTTAAGTAGACACTACTACTCAGGGTAGATGTTGTGCTTTAGATTCAAGGGAAGTTCTTGTCATTGGAACTATTAAGGCTCTTCCTTACAAACTTGCAACATACCCTGAGAAAGATTTAACCATGAGTATTGGTTGTTGATATCCCATCCCATTATGGAATGTTATTATCTAGGAAATAGAGTGCACCCATGGGGGGAAGTTTGCAATGTGATTTTTATTTTTCTACTTTCCACATTGATGATAAATTTGTGAAAGTGGAAAGAGAGCCTAGGGTCCCACATATGATAGAGCAGAGTGTGGACAATGACACAACTTGTTTTATTGATATTGATAAATGCTTTTAGGAATGAAGTTGTTGTCATGGGAAAAGGAATTGAACCTGCCCCTATGGATATTGAAGTTAAAATTTCTTGATAAAGAGGACTTCTGGACCATGTAGTTTGATGGTACCAACTCAAAAGAAGGTTTAGGGGCAGGTGTTTTACTAATATCACCAGAAGGAAATACATATAAATTTTCCTTCACATTGAGTATACTTCACATCACCTAAATATTGATATTTTAATTATGCAGTATTAAAAAAAAGACCATGGAACCACTATTTGATGACTTGGCCATTCTCAAATTTTGCATTGTTAAGCCTTTCCATCATCACTATCAACTTGTATACTTCTAAGAGGTTAAAGTATAGTGATTATATTGTTTACCTCAGTCAAATATCATGTGGCTTTGGTAAGTCTTGATGCACATAGTGTGATTAAATAAGGTAGAGATCACAAAAACCACCAATATGTCCTCCACCAATGAAAGTCTTTTGTTACACTTCATTTAGTAGCCTCTAGCTTTGATTTTTTGTGTATTTTTAGCATAAAAATTACAAATCACCTCTGTGATCGATCATAAAAAAAATGTGAGAGATTGCAAGAGATGTAAAATTGCAAGCATACATCTATAGTGGATCCATCACCAAAATTAGTCGATAAAAAATGTCATGATTGACGATATCAATACATTGGACCTGCTCCTTCATGTTGTGCTAGACTTATTTAGGGAAACACATACTCTAATGTTCTAATTAAACTTAGTAGAACTAGTCTCAAAAGTAAATATCTTCTCCTAGAAGTATTTATGTGTATGCAAGGAATTACTTTGTCTAAAATAGAATGCAATAAGTAACTATAACATTCAAAAAATATTTCAATACAATCTAGAGATTAGGCTGAAGAGAATACAATAGAAAATAAAAGAGTGTGCAAACCCAATAAAAACTCCCTTGATATGTAGATGTGTCTAAGATATTTGGTGTATGCTGACAAGGATGCTCAAGCTTCAAAGATTTGGAATAATCTTGTCATGGTAAGTAGATGATATCAAAAAGTTTGAACTCAATTTGGCATGATAACTTTTCTCTAAAAGGTGGATGAAGAAATGAGGAATGAGTCCTCAATTTATAGGATTGAAGAGGGATGAATGAATAGTTGAGATCAAAAGTTTGTGAATGGTCAATATGCATTTGGAGAGAAGCACATTAATTTTTATTTCTCAAATCCATAGCCTTGTGACAAGTGTCGCAATGGGAGGAGTTGAGAAGACGTTGGGGATGGAGTAGAGTTGTCATAAAAACATTTCTTGTCTCACACCCTAAAGGAAAAAGTTGCAAAATGTGGCCATTTTGAGAAGTGTGAAGGGATTTGGAAAAGTGTGAAGGGATTTGGAGAAGTGAGAAGAAGGAATCAAATGTTCCTTGGAGGGGATAAGTATGTAAGAGCATTTAGGGTTGACAAGAGGCATAGTTGACTTTTGTGGCTAATCTTCTTGTTTTGGAATATGCAAATGATTAGAAAGGGGATAGGGATTAATTAGTGGACAAGTGGACTAGGTTGGGTTGGAAGCATGTGTTAGCTAGTTGGAGTGAAGTTAGATGAGGGTTAGAGTTAGGAGTCATATGCTCAAATAAAATAAAATAGATTGTTTAATTTCAAGTGGAAGAAAATGGGGACATATGAATTAATTTAAATAGATAAGTACATTTATTTAAATTAAAAGAAGAGGGAGGATTAATTATTTAAGTAGCTATGTGTTACCATTAGATTAATTGGGTTACAAATAATTAATTAAAATAATTAATCTAAAAAGTGAGCATTAGTTAATTAAATAAAACATGATTATTTAAATTAAAAATTTGAGATAAGAATACTAAATTTTATTAAAATTATTAATGAAATTTAAGTGTCTACATTTTGTCCATCTTTGAAATGGTGTTAAAATAACATTGTTTAGAAAGAAGATAAATATTTTCATGACACAAGGAAATAGGAGCAAGGACTTCCTCTAGACAACAAGAAATGGTGTGTTAGACATGGTGATGCCTCCTTGGTAGGGAAATCAGGAGATCAAAGGGGATCGAGTGGTGTCTCGAAAGAAATAATGCCCTAGCAGGAAGGAAGGATGATAGTGAAAAATGAGGTCCAGTGGAAAAGATTGAGCTCAAATAAGAGAACCTAAGAAGAAAAGGTGTGAAAAATAGCTTTGTAGGGGTCAGGAAGGAGAAAAGTAGGGCTTAGGAGGGACCCATATAAACAATTTTAGTAAAATTACTATTCATTTACACCTTGCTAGTTAAAAAATTGAGAGATAAGAAAACTTTTTTACTCTATTTGAGAGCATAATTGTGCATTAGAGGAGATGAAAAATTTTAGAGTAGCGAGGCATAAAACAGATGTGGTGAGACATGTGCGATATTGTCGATGGGAGGACCGAGAGGTAGGCATCGAAAACCCTAAGCCTTGTTTGTGATTTAGTATATTTATTATGAGAAATAGACAAGAAAGTTTCTTTTATACTAGATCATGTCCCATGGGAATGCACACAGGTCCCACAGGAATGTAAATTCCCATAAGAGTGTTGATGCAGGAGCTTTTAGTGGCTTTTTAAGATTTTAGTGTTTCATAAAGTTTTTTAGAAAAGTTGATTTTTTAATGACTTCAAAATCTTATTTTTGATTTCAAAAGTTAGTGGGCAGTAGGCCTAGAATTTGACGGTCACCCCTACCTGTCATATGATTTTTTAATGACGGGTTGATCATATTAATGCCCTTCATTTTATGTTTTAAGAAAAATATTGATTGTCAATTTTTTTAATATAGAATGTAAATATTTTATCAATATAGTTAGTAATACATATAAATTAAAAAAATGGTAAAATTAAAAAATAAGTATAAATTAGTAAAATATGCAAAAGTTCTTTATAATAAGTTTCTAAATTCATATGTGTTAGCTGGGAAAGATTTTAAATCTATAACAATATACAACTAGTAGTCACATGCTTTTGTGCATGCAACAATGAGTCGATGGGAGATTTGATTTTCACTTATAAAACTCTATGCCACAGTAAAAATAAATTGTCCATTTTGATTGCTGGAAACCATAAAATGTATACTTTCATACATGATTACAACATTTTGTGTATGGCTTCCAGTAATCAATAATTAACATGTGCAGTTTGTTGATTACTAGAAGCAATACTCAAAATCAGCATTTTGTGTATTGCTTCCAGTAATCAACAATTAACATGTGCAATTTTTAGAACACTCTGCAACTTCCCGCTCAAGCTCAAATTTCAAATTGCAGGCTCCCATGCTTGTCTCCCTTGGGGGAGTTGCTGCCCCCTGGCTGACCTGCCTGCTGGTCCTGATGGACCCCAGGCCATTCTCGTGCTTTCCTCTATCATGGTCCCAACGATTGAGTCAATGGGGGAATCTCAAAAAGCATCCTCTTCTGCTGATACCCCGTTGTCCCCCCCAAAACCCAACTAGAAAGGGGCCCTTGTTGATGAAGCTCATCAATCTTTGAAGGCTCTGCTGGTGGACTTCATTTAGACTGAGGAAGGTGTTAAACTATCGCTTCCAGACTCAGTGGTGAATAGAAGGATGGAAGATTTTTAGCTGGCCCTGGTTGGTTGATTCTTTAACTTTCAACCTACCATCGAAATGGTTAGAAAATGGGTGTCGAACCATTGGAAGATCAAGGGTTCTGTCTTGGTTTCTGCTATGCCAGGTGGACTTTTTCTGTTTAAGTTTAGAGGACCTTTCCTATGTTCTATTGGGTTCATGGGTTTATGGAAAGCACTTCCTGGCCCTTGCGAAATGGAAACCTGGATTCAATCCGGCGATGGAACTAACAAGAACGGCCCCAATTTGGGTTCGTCTCCCTGGCCTCCCACTCAAATATTGGGATGAGCAAGTTTTTCGATGGATAGGCAACTCCTTCAGCTCATTCATCACTATGGACCAGGTGACCCGTTCTAAATCTAGGTTGGTGTTTGCTAGATTCTATGTGAATGTCACTCTGTATAAAACCCTACCCAACTTTGTCATTTTGAAATCTAAACTGGGTAGATGGACCCAAGCGTTGGTGTATGAGAGTGCTACCCTGTTCTGCCAGAACTATGATAGCAGAGGCCAGTCTAGTGACACTTGCATGTCCTCCAAGTCAGGAACTAAAAAAGGGAACAAGGACAAAGGAATGGCTGAGGGTCCACCCCCCATAAGTGAAGAGGAAAAGTTAGAGACTAGGCCACCCTTAGTGGCTAACAAAATGGAAACCCTAGCAATTGAAGATTTGGCTCTAGAGGAAGGTGAGATCATCCCCCCTAGGAGATGGAAGTAGGGAGCCCTGGTCTTGGTTCTCCTGATCTCCAGACTATAGAGGAACCAATTTTCCAGCCGGTGGCAGAGCCGGTAAAGATCCCCCTAATGCCCCCCCCAAGAGAGGAGGATGACTAACCTTACTGAGGTCAAACAAATTGCCATTGTGGCTGCTCTGGAGTTAAAATCCCCAAAGCCGGATACTAAACCCCCCCCAAATCTTGTGAAGAACTCCTCCAGCTCCCTTGATGGTTTGGAGGATGATGATGGGGAATTGAAAATGTAGAGAAAGAAAACCAAGCCTAAAAAGGCTAATGTGGGAATGGAAACACCCAGGGGAAGGCCTTTAGACAATGCAAGGAGATTGAGAGGGACCATAAGGGATGTTGCAACAGGTAAGAAACAAACCATGACATCTAGTTTCAAAAGTAAGAAATGATTTGCCTTTCTTGGAATGTGAGGGGCTTGAACAACTCCCTTAAAAAAAATGCTATCAAACATTACATTTTTTATCATAATCTTGATGTTCTACTCTTACAAGAGGTTAAGATGTCTACTAGTAATTTTTCTATCCTTGCGCCCAATCTTTGGCCGGGTGCTGCTTTCCTTTACTTTGAAGCTACGGGAGCATTCGGTGGCATTGCTACACTCTAGAACCCCAATAGGATAACTGGTCAACTGGCTGCTTCTTCCCCAAACTTCCTTGCTATCACCTTCAGGAAGAGTGGAACCAAATGGATCACTTTTAATATTTATGCTCCTAATACCCAGTCTGGTAGAGGTTCCCCGTGGTTTGATCTTGGCCATTGGTTGGATTAGGATTGTTCTATGAATTTTTTGCTGGCTGGTGACTTTAACACCCCCCTTTATCCATCGAAAAAGTGTGGTGGACTAATGGATTACTCTGATAGCATGGGGGAGTTGGCTGATTTTATCTCTTCCACAGGTCTTCTTGACATCACTCTGAAAGGGAACCCCTTCTCTTGGACCAACAATAGGAAGGGTATCCACCTCATCTAGGTGAGGCTAGATCGGGTCTTGGCCACCTCTTCATGGAACCTTTGTTTGAACTCTTCCTCGTCTTCCCTCCCTAGAACTACGTCGAATCATAACCCCCTCCTTCTCTGTTGGCATGATGCCCCTAAAGTCAGCCTGGCCCCCTTTAGATTTGAAATTATGTGGTGTTCTCACCCATCCTTTAGAGATCAAGTGAAATTATGGTGGAAGACTAATATTAGGGGTAGTGCCATGTTTAGAATATCCCAAAAGCTTGAAATTATCAAAAGGGAGGTTAAAGGTTGGAGCAAACATAATTTTGGAGACTTCCGTAAAGAGAAAAATGAACTGTCTGAAACCTTAGATTCCCTCTAGGCCCAATTGGCTTCTGGAAGCTACCTGCCCCAGATTCAGGTGGAGGAGGAGTTGACTAGACATAAGTGGCAGGAAACCTTGGAAAAAGAAGAAATCTCTGGAAGTAGAGATCCAGAATCCAATGGCTTGCTGAACGGGATAGGAACACAACCTTCTTCCATAGGTCTACCAGCATCCATAAAAGAAGAAATACCATCACTACTATTATGGATGAAGGAGGGAACGAATTCAAGGAGAAGGATAAAATCAATCAAGTTGCGGTTAACTACTTTAAGGGGTTGTACTCTAATGAGGGTCCTATATGCCCGAACAACATCCAAAACCAACTCCTGGACCACATCCAAAGTGCTATAACTCTTAGTGATAATGACATGCTCATGAAGCGGGTCTCTGATTAGGAGGTCAAGAATGTGGTCTTTGCTATGGGAGCTTACAAAGCCCCTGGGCTGGATGGATTTCCTCCAGCATTCTTTCAAGAATATTGGGACATTGTGGGGACTGATGTTGCCCGTGCTGCCAGAGACTTCTTTAGGACTAGATGCCTCCTCCGACAACATAATAAAACCTACATTGTGCTTGTCCCAAATCATGACAATCCTACCTCTATGTTGGATTTCAGGTCCATTAGCCTTTGCAATACTTTCTACAAGATCCTTACCAAGATCTTGGTTGGCAGAATCAAACCTCTTCTGGACAAGATTATCTGCACTACTCAGAAAGGTTTTGTTCCAGGTAGATAGATTTTGGATGCGACCATAGCCACCCATGAAATCATCCACTCTATGGACAGAAGCAAGGTCCCAGGTATGGCCTTTAAACTGGATATCTCTAAAGCTTATGACAAAGTCAACTAGTCATTTCTGCTTAAAATTCTTGCTAAAATGGGCTTTAATGAGAAGGTTATTCAGATTATACAAGAATGTACTCAAACTGTTAGCTTCTCTATTCTTGTCAATGGCACTCCTGTTGGCTTTTTCAAACTTGATAAGGGTCTCAGACAGGGAGACCCCCTCTCCCCCTACCTCTTTATTATGGTGGCTGATGTGCTTAGCAAAAATTTGTGTATGCTGTCCGCTATGGGAAGAATAAAAGGCATCAAACCTACTTCTACCCTTCCTGAGGTGGTGTTAGAATAGTTTGTGGATGACACCTTCCTCTTTGGGTATTCTTCAGTGATTGAGGCCTGACAGTGGAAACAAATCCTTGAAAGTTATGCCTAGGCTTCTGGACAGTGTATTAACTATCAAAAGAGCCGGTTGTTCTTCTTCAATACCCCCATGGAGTTACAAAATAAGGTGCTTCAAATCCTAGGTTGTTTGGCAGCTTTGCTCCCTTCTACCTACCTTGGCCTCCCCCTTACAGTTAAAGAGGTGTCCCGGGATTTTTGGAATTCCATCCTTGAGAGAACCCAGAGGAAACTCCCTGGTTGGAAGGGGAAGATTTTAAGCAATGCTAGTAAACTTCAGCTCATGGCCTCCACTCTCCAAGGGATCCTTGTTTACTTCTTATCCCTCTTTAAAATTAGAAGCAACGTGGCAGGCAAACTTGAAAGGATTCAAAGAACCTTTCTATGGGTGGGGTCTGAAGAAAAGAAGAGGATGTCTCTTGTCAATTGGGACACTATCTACCTCCCGAAAAGAATGGGTGGCCTGGGACTAAGAAGAATTGGTCTGATGAATAAAGCCCTTACCACAAAAGTGGCATGGAAACTCATAGAAGGAAAGGCGGACTAGTGCAGATTAATGGAAGCCAAGTACCTCCAAGGACATCCCTACAGGAGGATGTTCCACAATAGCGACCTCCAAGTGGATCCAAACTCTAGATGAACATCCATAAATGCAAGACCCTTCTATCTAAAGGAGCTTTTTGGCAAATTGGAAATGGGAGATCCGTCATATTTTGGAATGACCACTGGATCTTGAACCAACCTAACCTAGGCTGTAGATTCAAACCTCTTATGGACTATCTTAGACCTATCCTAGGTAATACAGTCTCTAGCTACATCGCTGGTAGGGATTGGAAGGATATACCTAATCGGTTAAGGGACAGACCAGACTTGCAACATTTGGCTAAGGATCTCATGGAAAACTTGACTAATATCAAAATTTCGAGGCTTGATGACTCTATTATCTGGGCCCCCACCCAAATTGGTACTTTCTCTGTTAAATCTTCTTACAATCTGCTTCTGAAGGAGAGTAACCCGGGGGACTGGAAGAAGGTGTGGATCCCTCAGCTCTAGCCGAAAATCAATTTTTTCTAGTGGACTCTAATGCATGGTAAGGTCCTAACCCAAGATAATCTTATGAAGAGGGGCTTCTCCATGGTGAACAGATGTGTCCTATGTAAGGAGGAGAAAATGGTGAACCACCTATTCATCCACTGTGATTATGCCACCAGCATTTGGCAAGAGGTTATCAGAAAATTGGGTATCTTATGGGCCCTGGGCAGAGAAGTGTATCAATTTAATAACTGGAGATCTCCCTCCAATCACCCCCTGCTCCAACTCCTCTGGCGTATGCTACCCCCTCACATCTGTTGGGCCATTTGGAAGGAAAGGAACAACAAGATTTTCAGAGAGGATAGTAACCAGTCTGAGACCTATCTCCATATTGGAACTAAGCTCCTATGTGAGAATGTTGGGGTGGCTAAGTGGAAGCTTCCCCCCTGTCCTCCTGCTGCCTGGGAGGTGAGAATTGCTGATAGCTGGAACCTCCTAGCTAGTTTCTCCAGGTTTGACGATGCTAAAAGGATAGCTAGAAAAGCTACCAGATGGGCAATTCCTCCCACAAGATGGACCAAATTAAACTTTGATGGGGTGGAAAATAGTCTTGGCCAAGGAGGGGGTGGTGTTCTAAGAGATCACAAAGGAACTTGCCTTTTGGCTTATGCTGGGCCGATCAATAACTGCACTGTCACCCAAGCGTAGGGAATGGCCTTTCTCTGGGGGAGTAAACTCGCAAAACAAATGAACATCAGGCTGCTAGAAATTGAGGGGGATTCCAAAGTGGTTGTTGAGGCTGTCAAAAGTGGTGCTAGTGCGGGGTGCCGAGTTAGACCTATTATGCTTGAGATCAGTGAGCTACTCAATAGCTTCCAGCGCACAACTATGGGTCACACGTACATAAAGGGGAATTCAGTTACTGACTCGATGGCAGCAATAGGCCTAAAACAAATGAAACTCAATAGTTGGAGGGTGGTTAGTGATTTACCTCTGGTGACTCAGCAACCCATCAGAGGAGAAATGAATATTACTATTTAAATGTGCCAAGCTATCATATTCATTATGAATCCTTACTGGATCACGTGCTGGCATGCTCTATTGATTTTTGCAACGATGGAAAGGAGAACCCAAAACCGCATAAAGAATCATCATTACCTTTCAAATGTGTGGAGTGAGAGCTATCCGAATCAGAGGGCTTACTTGGCTAATAAGGACGGCAAGTGTGTCCCTAGCATTATTGCTATTAATGGCACTTGGAGATCCATTAGATCTGGCTGTATGGAGCCCTTCTTCCAAAATGTTACCAAAGGCCAACATTTTAAGTATAATCTTTCCTTGGAAAGTCCACGCAAAAACAAGTGATTTTTTATGGTCTGCAAAAACACTCAGCTCTTAGGTTTTCAGGATATTTTGGTGTAGGAGGGGCAGAACTTTGAAATGGGAGGCAACACTCTCCACATTGAACTTGATAAAATCAATGAGGCTTTCACCTCTGATATGTTGGTGACTCATTACTACAATGAAAGCAGCATATGGGGTTTTATGGAGAGAATCAAAGGTGGGAATAACAAGCAAATTTCCAAACAATTCATCTCGTCCTAGAACAACAAGAGTGTCTCAGTTGGGGGCATCCACTTCCATCTTAATGAAGAGGTCATAGCAAAGGCGACAGGGCTCTATGGTGGGGAGGAAATACAAAAATACTAGTCAAACTCCCGACCCTACCAGCCTCAACCAATTTTTCAAGGATGGTGAGCAGCCGATGAAGAAACAAGGGGGCTTCAACATGGAGGTGCTGCCGGACTTCTGGCCGAAAATTTGCCTCATTGTGATGAAATATTTCACGTTGGAAGGTAAGTTTACTATGTTTTACTACTACCACTTACCATTCCTGAATCATATTAGAAACAAGAATTTAATTTCCATACCCTTCTATCTTTTGCATTCCATAGAGAGTATTATCCTGGATATTAAGGACAACCCTAATAAGTCTATCCCTATCCTCCATCAGGGCCTCCTTCTCTATGTTTACCACTTTCACAAAGATATCTTCCCAGCACCCCAACCCCCCTGATTATCTAGGAGATGACCTAGGAGGAGTCCCCAGCCAAAACTAAAAATCCCACCCATTCCTCCTCCCAGTCCATCCAAGTTATCCAAGAGCCTGAGCTGGGTGCTAAAGAGGGTAGAACTCACAAAAAATGTGTCAAAAACCATTTGAATAGGAAGGAGGGTCAGAAGGAGTCATATGTCTCTGAGTCTGTGGAGAACAAAGATAGGAAGGAGTCTGACAATACTCCTGAGACTGAATGTAGGCCCAAAAAATGGAGAATGATGGAGAGCCAGGTTAATCTGGAGGTGGACTTAAGTGGCTCAGGTCACCGAAGGTCCAATAGAATTGCCAAGGAATAGTGTAAAACTAGGTTGATGGAAATGACCTCTAGAGAGCAATCCCTGTCTGGAAAAGACTCCCACACCACTAAGTCCATGAAAGGTTCCTCGGATGATCATATGAGTCCCCTTAGGACTAGTAACACTCCCCTGCCCAACCCCCAGCAAACCATGGAAACCCCCAATAACCCTACCCCGCCCCTGAGTCCTTTTCATGATCCATAGGATAAGCCCCCCACCTCTGATTATAATACTGAGGCTCTGGCTAACAAAAACAAATTTAAAGGCACCCTCAAGAGGAGGTTCTCTGATATGGACAAGGATATTGCGGAGATTAAAAAGAATATGTAGGAATTGAAGCACCAATGCAGAATGACCAACAAATTTTCCTTGAAGGTCATGCATGCTTCAGCTGCGACCCTCTGTAATGTGCAGGAAAAGCTGGTGGGTGGTTGTCTGGAAGCGGATGAGGACAACAAGGCTCTTTTCATGTTTCTGCATGAGGAGTGGGCTAGGACCCTGCTGTCTAAGCAGCTGAGTGGGAAGAACTAACTTCTGGTGTCCATGAGTTGGTTAATTTTGGCTGGGCATGGCCCTTGGATCCCTTATTTTGTGTTTGGGGTTAATGTTAGTTTTTATAGCTTTTCGTTCAGCCCTGCGTGGCGTATGACTATTACTTTAATTGCTACTCTTCATTTTAAGTACTCTAGTTTAATCCTTTTGATCAGTACCGTGGTTTATGTTTTTGATAGGGGCAGAGTTAGACTCGATGATTATGTTGTTAAACTATGTTATCTACTTTGACTAGTTCCATTAATGTGCTATTAATGTGCTCCTAGTCCCTTTGTTCCATGGGCCAACACCCTCTTGCTGCTTTATCTATCAAAAACATGTGTAGTTTGTTAAATCAGATTGCAAAGAGGTTACAAGAATGCTTAGTAAATCACTAATCAACAATTAACATGTGCAGATTGTTAAATCAAATTGCAAAGAGGTCACAAAAATGCTTAATCCATCCTCTTAGAAAACACCAATATAATTTCCAAAACATAATCAACAATAAAGGGAAAGAAATCATCCATAGAAGGAAGGTTAATCCAACCAGAAGATTTGAATTTTTTTTCTTCTAAATGACAAAAATAAAAGGGAAAATGATACTATAAATTTTAAACACTAATAATTTCAATCAATTACAAAATAGGCATGTTTCTATTACAAATAGTTAAAAAATTAAAATTTATTTATTTATTATTATTTCTAAAAAAATCTATTTTTTATTGGAGTAAAAAGAACCCTCCTTTTTAAAAAATAAAAATAAAAATATACACCCCAAAAAATTAATTTAAAAAAATTAACCTCAAAATTTTATATTATTTATTAATTTATTTAATTTCTATTATAAATTCTTAAAAATTTAAAGTTGATATTATAAATTATTCTAAAGATATAAATCTTAAGAAATAAGATTTTTTTTTAATTATATTTTTTTATAAAAGAGTTTCTTTTTGTTGTCAAGATTTTGTTTCAATTATAAATTGAAAAATGAACTTCAAAATCTTAATTTATTTATTTTATTCAAATATTTCATCAGATAACAAAATCATATTAAGGAAATATATTTTTCATTTTACATTAATTTTATAAAATTTTAAAAAAAATAAAAAATAAAAATGAAGTACAAAATCACTTTCTACATAAAAAATTTAATTTAGTGTTTCTATTTTTTAAAAAAAATTTAATATAAGATATATTATTAGTATTTTTTTGAAAAAAGGGTTAAACTTATATTATGTATAATATATAATGTAGGTAAATTAGTATGATTTAACTAACTAAAACATATTGATGAGTATGATTCTAGACTTTATAAAAAAATTAAATCTATCCAAACTCTTTTTGTTGATATTAAAACTAAAATCTAGATATCTAGATATGATGTAATATTTTTATTAGGTAATATTTCTATTATTTATATATAAATAGAATCTTTCTATTCTAATTTTCACTTTTTACATGCAATTCATTAAAATTCTAAAATTGAACTAAATTTTATTTATTTTATAATTTTAAGATTGATCAATTATTTTTATATTCTTCTATCTATGTTAATCTTTCCTCTAAATAGAAAATGAACAATCTTTTCAACTATTTTTTATCATCACCAACAACAACCATTAATGGAAATACCCATCCAAAATATGAATGCACTATTTTTTGGGGTAAATTTTGACACCATAAAATAACAAAGACATCCAAAAATATTAAAGAAAAATTTGAGGATCAAAGGAATGCATGTTGTGTTTCCAAGGAATACCAGAAGCTCTCATGAATGAAAATAAGATAGTGAGTAACTTGTCGAATTTAATAACTCATAAGGAATTAACAACTTTGCCTTGTAAGTACTCCTTCAAATCCAAAACCAGATGGCTGTAAATGATTATATTCCGTTTCTAAATAATAGTAGGGCACAAGATTTGAAGTCATACCAATAAAGCAATAATGTGTTTGGCATCTCCATTACAGGACTGACTAGCTTTACTTCAACCTACAAAATCAAGCATCTCTTATTGTACAATTAAAATTGATCAAAACCTTTACACTATATTGAACCATATTAAACTTATATAATTTCTTTCTAGGTTGTTGAACCACATTAAGCTTTATTGCATTGTGATAACCTTTGGGAATGATAGCCTGGAGAACTTGATTAGAAGCATTGAATTGATTAATGATAAATGGTGAATGAAATCAGATTAGAATGATATGAACCCAACAACAAAAAATTGCTGAGGAAACCAAGAGAAAATGCCAGAGCAAAAGTAATTAGATAGTACCCTGCAATTGAAGAATCTACAACCATCTATCAATAATGTATCTGAAAATACTAGAATCATAACTTAAATGCGAAGAGATAGTAACTAAAATGTAAAAGCACAAGGGAAGAAGCAAACATTTAAACCAATTCCTGTTTGAATTGATAAATCTGTAGATGACATTATTTATTATTTTTATTAAGCAATGAGGTGTCTCTTGATGTCTCTCAATGCATTAGGAACATAACATTTATATTATTTTGAATGCCTCCATAAGTTGCATTTTCTATTTGCATTCATTTGGACTTTCAAAGAAATCTGATCCTAAAATAAAACCTTCAAAAGTCTTAATAAAAAAATCACCGAAAAAGCTCATGCAATCAAATGATATGGAAAGTTACTAAAACATTATATGAATATTTCTTATAATTTAATATGTTAACTACACTCAACAAGAAATATCTTCTAACAATGTTTAAATATAAAATATTCTTCAAATGTAAGTTACCGAAAAAAAAAGACAACCAAAGAGGCTGACAACTTTCCAGTAAGAAAATTATTTTTCAAGGAGCAAAGCTCCCACATAAAGCCTACCGGCTTAAATATAAACTTTTCTTTTTGATGAGAATAATATAAAAATAAAAATTAATTATAAAATATTAATATATGTAAAAATCTTAAATAAATTAAACAAGTTTCTAAATTCATATATTTTATTTTATAAGAATTCTAAATTAATATAAGTACACAAAATATGTTAGAGTAAAGTATTGATTATATTAATTAACTTTACTCCCTTCTTAAGATGTCAACACTTTTATTTTTAGTTATTTATATTTAAACACACATGCACTAGTTAATTTAAACTTATGCACTAGTTGTTTTAAATATAAATTTGCATGCATTAGTCTTGTAATAATTTAACTAATTATTACATGCACTTTTACTTTTTAGGTTTGTCTTTCAAGGCTTTCGATCTTCTTTATATGGATGATCCATTGTATATTTTATTCATTCATTATTTGAGGATATTTTCTTCTTCATTTTTAAAATCAAACCCTTGCCTTCTTCTTGTATCTACTTTCTTGTAACAGGTTTTTGTATGCAGGTGATCTTCGGGTTTTGTGGATTTGTATTGCTCAAATCCTACATGCTATCAGAGCCTAATCTGCTACAACTTGTTCACATTTGAAGGATTCAGAGATTAGAAATTCATCTGTTTCAGATTAGAGCTTTCTTTTTGCTTTTTATTGAAATTAGGGGGCTCTAAATTTTGGTGCACTTTGAGCTCAAACGGACCTCACCGTTGAGCTCGTAGCACCCAAAAACCCCTATTTTGATATAAAATACGTCAAATTTGGAGAACTTTGCATTTTGGGGCATTTTTTTGTACCAGATAGTTTAGCATGCTTCCCAAGGCATAATTTGTACGGACTGACATGATTCCTGAGGTAGAATTTTTAATTTTGATGCACAAATTGAGGTAAAAATTTTACTACATAATACGCAAATCAACACTAAAAAATTGGCACGCAAATTGAGGTAAAAATCTAAATGGTTTGGCACAGATCCCAAGGTGCACATGTGATTTTCTAAAAAAATATTATTATTATTTTTCTTTTTTGACCGACGACGGCCATTTGGCTGTCAAATTTAAGCCAGGCGAATGCAATTTTAGCCCCTGGTCATATGGTGACTAGGGGCCCAGAAGTTTTAGCCTCAGGGACCTATGACAGCCATTTGACTATCAATTTTAAGCCTGTGAAGTGCTGACGTCAGCACATCTAGACACCATTTTGGGCCCTCCCCAACACTCGGTGGTTTTTTGTTCATAACTTGAGCATACGGTGTCGAGATCGGGCAAACGAGATATCGTTGGAAAGTTGGTTCCGAGCTCTATCTGGATCTGAAGGTTATTTTTTATTTTTCTTTTTTGATGGTGCTTGTTACTGTCAAAGCTAGATGTTCAGTTTTGCACTCTGGAAGCTCTATATTGCGCATCCGGACTCCGTTTTGGTAAAGTGAGATATCATTGGAAAGCTTGTTCTAAGAGCTTTCTAGTGCTATGAGTCATTTTCCTAGATTCTGCTCTAGGTATATTTTATTTAGTTCTTTTCATTTTTGCACTCTGGTGGATCATATCTTGGATGTTATAGGTCCTAGGATCTCTGCCCTTTAGGGGATGACTCTTCTTAGGCTGTTATTTTGTTTGAGCAGCTTTCTGTCTTATTTGAGCAGTGTATAGTTCACTTTTGTAGCATTCTTTTATGCACATGCACTCAGATAAAGTATCATTTTATTGCATGCTTGGAATCTTGAACATGTTTGTGCTATTTGTACTCACACTCCATTATAAAGTGCCATGGGGGAGTTTGATGTTTTCCCTTGTTTGCCATTTACCTTTTTCAAGTGAGTGTTCCTTCCATGACATTAGCCTCAGGGTATTTTTATTTATCTTTGTACTTTCACTGCACCTTCGATGTTCTTGGTTCTTCAAGATACAGTTCTTATTAGCACTATTTTCAGTGTACCTATCACCTCTCCCTTGTTAGCATTATGGGGGGTTTTCTACTGATTGTTCTTCTACTTCCTTAGTTTGATAGTGTGAGCTATGTATTCAGTATTTTTTCCTATGTACTAGGCGGATGCAGTGGCTGGGTACCTATGCATTTCGGTGAGATGGATCATTTACCATATAGACACTCTTTCTTTCCTATTTTTAGAGGCACTCTTCCATCTTTGATTGATCATCTCTTTAGGCTTTGGTGTTTTATACCATTTGTATCTTCGAGTTCAGTTGTTGGCCTTTGTTTGCCTCCTGATTCAAGTAGTGTCATTTGAGGGAACTCATACATATTATAGTCTTCTTTATCTGGTCATGCTCTATTTCAGTGGAGGATCTTCAAATCAGTAGTTTCTTCTTGACAGAGTTTGCATTTTCTTGCTTCAGTGATGTTGTACATGTTCATTTTTTTTCTTATTTTTTGGAACATCCCTAGTTTTGGAGGCTTCTTTTGTCCTTCAGATTAGTCTGTCTTTTTTGGAGTAGAGTTTTTCCCATGTGGTTTTCTCTATTTCTTCGCTTTATAGAGACTCTCTTTTGTACTTGGGTACCTCATCAAGCCATGTTGTCGGGACCCATTTTATGCTTTCAGCACTATAGTTTCCTTTGCTTTCTTCTTGCATTGTTTGTAGCTGCATTGTTTCTCATCTTAAGGGGGGGTGTTAGAGTAAAGTATTGATTATATTAATTAACTTTACTCCCTTCTTAAGATGTCAACACTTTAATTTTTAGTTGTTTATATTTAAACACACATGCACTAGTTAATTTAAACTTATGCACTAGTTGTTTTAAATATAAACTTGCATGCATTAGTCTTGTAATAATTTAACTAATTATTACATGCACTTTTGCTTTTTAGGTTTGTCTTTCAAGGCTTTCGATCTCCTTTATATGGATGATCCATTGTATATTTTATTCATTCATTATTTGAGGATATTTTCTTCTTTATATTTTTGAGTCAAACCCTTGCCCTCTTCTTGTCTCTACTTCCTTGTAACAGGTTTTTGTATGCAGGTGGCCTTCGGGTTTATGTATTTATATTGCTCAAATCCTACATAATAAATAATATAAAAACATCTATATTATATAATAATATTTTAAATAAATAAAATGAGTTTTTAAATCATATATTCTATTTTTAAAAAAATCTAAATTAATATGAATATATAATAATCAAAATAGAAAAATATATTTAAAATATAACTAATTTATCATACATATTATAAAATCACATGTATTTGTATTATTAAACAAAATAATAAAATTGACTATAACAAATTTTGATAGTTTATTAATAAATTTAAGTGTCATATTTACGGTTTTATAAATATTTAGCATGTCAATCCATATAGCCTAATAAATTTTTAGCATGTCATATACGGTTCAAAAGTACAAAAACAACCAATACGGCAATCAAATTCCATGGCTGGTTAGGAGTTCATCTTATCTTACTTTTAGGAAGCTTCATAGAAAAATTTAGCTTTTTAGGAGTTGTTTTAAAAATTACCAAAAATGGTAAAAAAATAATTTTTTATGAAAAACTACCAAAAAAGGTAATTTAGGATTTGTACTTAAATTAGTGTTTTCTCTCATTGTAGTAGAAGAATAGTTGGAAAAATAATAAAGAAGGATTGTAATTCTGAAAATATTCTATGTTTTCTCTCTCTAATCTTTATGTTAATTGTGAAAGGAATTTTGGCCTCATCATTTGGTATCAGAGCCCAGAAGGTCTGGGAAAGAGAGTTTGGTATTTGTGTAGTTTTGTTTGTGTAGATTGAAGAGAGAAGTTGGAGTCAAAAGACTAGGTAGAGAAGATAAAATACCTTAGGTGAGGCAAAAGACAAAGTAGAAGCAAGGTTAAAGGGACTTGTTTTTAAAGAGATGATTTTTTTAAGAGGTGCTTGCAGAGTGAGGACTCACTAAAGAAGAAACAAGAAAAATAAGAGAAGAGGAAATACACAAGTATGAAGAAGAAGGAAGATGAAAAGGAAAGTTTAGAATATTTTAAGGAGGTACAAAGGTTGGATCAAGCATTAAAAGAATTGGAAACAAGATTTTCCCTAAAGAAGCAAAAATAACACCTACCGGTTAAGAAGAAGATCACATGACCCATTACAAAGATTATTTAAAAGAGAAAAATGAAGGAAAGGGAAAATAATAATAAAAGAAGAGGTAGAAAATGAAATGGTGTGTATACCTATGAATATTTTGACATCAAGCATTGGAGAAGACAACGTAAATTTAGTTGCAAATGAGTCTCCCTCTCATTTTCAATTATGTGAATCTGATGTTCAAATTGAGCAAGTGAAAAGGCCTATTGATAATAAGGTTGCTAGTGAAGATGTTGCTGATTTTTATTTTAACGAGGAATATGAAAATTTGCAAAAGTATTATGAAAATTATGGTAATAGAGAATATGATGTTATATTATATGATAAAGACATAAATAATGATGCTATTGAAGTATATGCACAAGAAATAGAATTTTGGAATCTCAGAGTTGAGCTAGTGCTAAATAGGAGATGGATTAAGAAAAAGAAGAGGAACAAGGACCCAAGGGTAGTTGCAAAGATGGACACATTGTCAAAGAATTGGAAGTCCCCAGGGAAAAGGAGTAGACTATCATTCAAGAGAGATTCAATTTTCTCTTCTTTGGGTTAATACAAAAAATATATGTTATAATGGGAAGGATTAGATCTAGACAAGAAGCATTCATTCAAAAATAACTTGCAGGAGCTACATTTTTTCAACCAGAGGAGAATGATGTAGGAGCTTTTATTGGTTTTTTAAGATTTTAGTGTTTTAAGTTTTAGAAAAAATATTTTTTAAAATTACTTTGAAATATTATTTTCAATTTTGAAGGTTAGTTGGCAATTAATCTTATCTTAGTTTTATGAAGCATCATGTGGAAAATTTAATTTTTTAGAAGTTGTTTTAAAAATTACCAAAAATGGAAAAAAAGGTAATTTTGAATTTGTACTTAAATTAGTATTTTCTCTCATTGTGACAGAAGAATAGTTGGAAAATAAGTAAAGAAGGATTTTAATTCTAAAAATATTTTATGTTTTTTTCTCTCTAATATTTATGTTAATTGTTAAAGGAATTTTGGCTGCATCAAGCGTAAAGTTAGAGAGACTTATAGGTTTGGGTGGTTAAAAGATAGGATATGGTAACTTGATCCCATGATGGAAAGATTGTAGATTAATACCATTGAATCACAATCTTGCAGGAGGAGGGAGAAGGTGAATTAGTTCCGTGGTAACATGATCTCCTAGGACTAGGGAAAAAGGTGGTGGTAGCCATTAGGAAGTGGGAACTTTTGCAAGATCACCAAGAAGTGGGGGTTTGAACATGATAGAGAAGAATTAGGAGGGGATTGTGGGGATGAGTTAGTTAGGAAGATATGGGGGGTGGGGGGAAAAGTCAAGTACCTATAATTGACATAACCTGTGGGTTTTGGTTGTAGTGGTAGGTGGATGTGTTAGTATTGTGAGAGCGACATGTGATAGTTCCAAGAGTAGTTGATCATTTCCCAGATGTAGATTGGGCTAGAGTAGACATACTAGGATTGGGGTATTTATCTAGGATGCCACATGTGCAGATATACAATGCTATGGTGATAATATTATGTGAGAGGTACAAGTGTGAGACCTCCACATTCGAACACTTGACTAGGGGATGACAATTAAAATTGAGGATGTATATTGGATATGGACAATATTGATTCATGGCCCTATAGTAGTAGTGCAATACATTTCGTAGGAAGACATGGTACAAATTTTTGTCAAGAGGGATGTGCCATTACAAGATGGACAACTAGCACTAGACATGTACCTAGATTAGGCCCTACTAGATAGGAAGGTACATTTTAATGTTTGCAAATTGGTTAGTGGGTACATTTTTTGAGATACAGGAGGGACATGGGTGAAACTTGGATTGATCATAGTGATTGTGGAGATATCGATATAGGGAGGCCAATAGTGTGGGGGACATTGGTGCTAGAAGATCTATATAGGGGTATGTATAAGATATTCTTTCATGGTGGGTAGCGTAGGGGGTGAAGCATTGGATATGTGACATTATTGCATGTATGGACATCAGAGCATATCATTTTCATGGGACCAATGGGAAAGGAGGAGATGTAGGTAAAGAAGTTGGTTGTGTACACCTAGGGAGGGGCACAAATATATTATGAGCATATGGATGACATGGATCATTGGAGGGTGACAATAGAAAATGTGAGGGATAGGATTATATAGAGGCCCTATATGGGGATAAATGGTTGGACACGAGATAAGAAACATATTCCTTTTATTAAATTACACCTGTATATGTCACAAGTTAGTGGGAGCATATCATTGAGAGATATAAACCAAATTGAGTGATGAGGTAGTTTGGATTTGTGCAGGATGTGTTAAGCTAGAGAAAAGTTTCTAATAGGTTACACAAGAGAGGGTGAGTTAGTTTGGGAGGCCACTAGACAAGAGAGGTCTATTCTAGTAGAGTGGATGGACCTACTAATAGTAGATTGGGATCCTTGTGATGGACCAACTGATCTTGAGGTGACAGTTTCATAGAGGGCTTGGTTCAAGGCACTATAAATAGTGGGGAAATTAGAGTTAGTACCATTGAGTTTCCAATGGAGGGGGGGGGGGAGGCATAGGGAAGGAAAGTGGGGGTATACTAGACCATCCATACGAGGGCTACACCAGTGGTACCTATAGAGAGCTAGGGCTGCAACATGGGTTGTGGGATTAAGAAGAGGGTGGGGAGGAGGAGGGAGACAAACAATGGGTGGTGGGGGATAGAGAGGAGGGGGAGGTGGACAAAGAAGAGACCAAAGATGAGGGAAATGACAAAGATGGGTTGCAGTAGAGGGAAAGGCCAAAGATGGGTGGCAGTGCGAAGGATGATCTATATAAGGAGGGGCAATAGTGATGGATGTGGATAAGGGATGATGGGTTCTATTGGTGTTAGGAGGACATGTACTAGTGAAGGTAGAGAGACAGGTTCCACCAACATCACTAAGAGCTAGTGGGGGATAGAGGGGTAAGGATGAGGCATAGGTGGAGTTTACTATTAGGCTAGGGATACTTTTTTATTATTATTATGGATTACATCTTTACATGAGCCATTGTCTAAATCCAATCATATGAAAAGGGACGCGATTGTAGAGAGGGACAAGGTGAGACAACAATGAGACACTCTATAGGATGAGAGGGATAATATGACATAGGAGAGGGATCTACTAGCAATGGAGAGAGATCAACTTAGACAACATAGGGATACCCTACAAGCTGAGAGGGATAGATTGACTAGAGAGTGAGATACCTTCATATGGGAGGGGTATTAGGAAGTGACATATCAAGATGAGTTGAGGAGACATAGAGATGAGTTAGTGGAAGAGAGGAACACTCTACTAAGGAGAGAGATGATTTGAGGTGAAATAAAGGGGATTTATCTGATGACATGGATGAAATGTGGACTACTAGGGATGTCATGGTGTTATCTCGATTGTGGAGAGATGAGAGGGTCGATGGATACATGAGGGAGTTTCAGGAGGCTCATAGACTAGGTGGAGGATGCGGTGAGAGTGTGATCAAGATGATGGAGGAGATGATCTATCTGACTAGGTAGGATTTTATTTAGCAACATACTGCGAAATATTACCACTAGAGAGAAGGAAAATGTATAATTTTTCTCAAAAGACAAATGGCACTATTTATTGTTATCTTGATAATGAATTGAAAAAACTCATTAGTAAAAAATAGTTTTTTAAAATTAATTCATGACACTCTTATGTTCATCTTCATATAAAAATGATGTTGGAGTCAAGGAGATTTAGGCAAGGGAAGATGATGGTGTTGGAATGGGTATGAGACTCTGGATGCACTGTTTAGTGCCTTGGCTTTGGGAGATGTTAGCGATCTCCCAGCATAATGTGGGGATTCAAACCAAGGATATAATGGGGGCGAGTCATTTGAAGCGATTAGGGTAGGTGATTGAAGTGAGTCATTCAAATACATTTATTTTCCTTGCAACACAATGACGTCTGGTACTAATTTGAAAGAATGCCTCAAGAGATGGCATCTATTGAAATACAATGATGAAATATTTTTCTTGAAATGCAATTTCTATAAAAATGTTAAGTGTGCAGGGATGAAAGGCTAGATTCCACTAATGGAAACACTGAAATAGACATTGGCGTCTATCAGAGTCATGAAGGTTGCTATGAAAGTCTTGCTAGGTGTGCATGGTCAAGCAATATAAACAATTGATAAAAGAGTCGTAAAACCTAGCATTACAACAATAGATCACATAAGGAAAATGGGTACTAATACCCTAGAAGACATGTAGGCAAAATATGGAAACATTAAAATGCTTCAATGATATGATGTATACAATATATATTTGTTGCCAGACATGTTCGAATGGATACATTTTCATAACCATTAAATTGATGCATTAAAAAATATCAAGCAATGGGCCATTAAGAGCACATTTACCAACCACAGAGGAAATAACCATGGAAATCGTACATGGAAAATTCTTGAATAGTGGCCTTACCTGGAAATTTTCAAATTACTTTTCTCTAGAGTCTTCCAAAGAGGCAACGTCTAAATAACAACTAAAACACATATCTTACCAAGGAGGACACTTAGTTTTTTTCCAAACTCTTCTTATATATTATTGAGTTTTAGTTGGCTATTTAGCCACTACTTTCAAGAGATGGAAAACAAAGAAGAGAGAACGACAAACATGGTAAAATCGTTATCACTCTCTTTCAATTCAGCCCCCATCTACAACTAAAAAAAATGCGGTCACCATCTTATCCTAATTGAAGGGAGTCATTTGAATCCATCCATCTTACTCCCACCCTCTCCCTCTCCCTCTCCCTCTTCCTATTTATATGTATACCTATATCTCTTTGCCTCTCCATATTTATTCTTCCATCTCACTCTACTCTATCTCATTATCTCTCCATATCTCTCAACCCCCCCACTCTCTCCCCCCCCCCCCCCCTTCTCTCTCACTATGATCTCTACCTATCTATATATCACTTCATATCTCTATCTCAATCTTTCAATCTCTGCCTCATTCTCTCCCTATCTAAATAATCTTATTATCTTATTATTTTAAAGGCTTTGTTTCAACCATTTTTGGACCCCTATAAGTGGATGCATAGTTTATTTGAAGTTATCAATTCTTCATTAAGACGTTTTTCGCACAAGCAAAATAATTTTCTGAATGACCTACCAATTGATTATCATGTACTGCATTGATGTATGCAAAAATTACACCAATTCTTTTTCCAATTAACTTTTCATACCTCTTCGACGTACCCAATAAGCACAAAGATGTGATTGCTAATATTATTCTCAATACGGTCAGCAAATAGCCAACATGGCAGTGGTATACATTTTAAGTATATACAAAACTTCTTGCCCTTAGACAGTAAGAGCAGTGCACAGTGACATTTCAAATTCGTAGAGTGACATTTCAAGAAACGATTTGTAACTCCCATCAAAATTACCTGTTTAATTAAATACATTTCAACAATGAAGATTTTGTGGCTTTAGTGTAAAGGACATAAACAATTTATATTAAAGATAGGATAATTAGAAGGAATAAATTCATTGCATACATAACCATTGCATAGATTGAAATGTAGTGAGTGTGACTAGGTAGCTCCACTTTGGAGATCTGCAGAAGTCAGAGATGGAATGCAAAAGAAAACCCCTGAAACCAAAACCATTGCCATCGTGAATTCATCTACACAATCAAGATGGAATTCTTGCCGCCCAATCAAATATAAAGAACAGACGCCTGTGCCTCATCAAGCAGTTTGTTTCAAGAACGAAACATGCACAATCATTTTGTCTTCAATTTTCATGCATTTGTAACTGTGTGGCTTGTCAATTTCATTTTATAGTGGAGTGGAGTGGAGTGGAGTGGAGCGTAAGGTTGAGATTTGTGGTGTCGATATGTAAGGAAAGGTCAATTTTAATTTTTTTAACTTGGATTTCAGTTTATTAGGGCCAAATTCCCAATTTAAGTTATAAAACAACATACGACAGTATACACTGTAAAACATATAATCCGTTGTAGTCTAGTTCGTTAGGATACTCGGCTCCCATTCAAAAAGTTAAGGAGGATGTCGTGTACTCCTAACCGTTGGACTACAAACGCATCCGTTTTCAAAAATCTGAACATTTCGACCCCCATCTGAACAACGCCGCACAGGGAATCTTGAGAACGGAACACATTGTTTGTGTGTCCCTTGTGTACTGAGAATATGCATTTGCCTTCACTTTTATCCTTCTGTTGCAGAGAGCGCAATGGTAAATGTTTTTCCAGATTTCATACATGTCACAAAATATTGCACTGGTAAATGTTTGTTGAGATTTCATTAATGCTACAAAGCTTCTTTCAGATTTCACAGGTAAAATATTTGCCCTGGTAAATGTTTGTTGAGATTTCTTTCATGTTACGAAGATTCTTTGAAAGAGAGTTCATAAAGAAAACATTGCAGATTGTGCAAATAACTGTCTGAAAATCACGTTAGTCTCATGTTAGTCTCACATACTAAAGGTACCCAGTTCGAACCTGGGCTCAGACAAGTTGATCTGTTTTAATTTTTTTGACCAAAATAAACCGTCCTAAAGTAGAAGTCACTGCGACAGAGTGGCGCAGCGGAAGCGTGGTGGGCCCATAACCCACAGGTCCCAGGATCGAAACCTGGCTCTGATAAGATGTTATCAGCTGAGGCTTCCCTTCTCTTTTGCGAGGAGATTCCAGTTTGTATTCAAATTTATTTCAAGATTAAGGTTGTGACAGGGAACACAGGTTAAGGTAAGCATCGGTGGAGAAGTGATACCAGTTCAATTTCTATAGGAAAATAGATATGTTGACTGTTGACTACCTAAAAGCAGGTGCAGTTGGCTAGTGCGTAATTCTTATAGGTAATCTTGATTAATGCTGAGGTCTAGAGTTCGAGCCTCTCACCCCAATTATTCGAATTTTGCTGCACTTCCCTGTTATTAAACTTCTTTGCATTTACCCTGTTATTAAACTCCTTTCCTAGTGTTGTACATTCAAATACCGTATTTAACAATAACCAGTTTTGGAATAATATACATACATCTATTATATCATTATATTCTCACGAACATAAGCTTAAGCATATATGAGCTTGTCAGTGTGTTTTTTGTTTTTGTTTTTTTTTCTCTTTTTTTCCTTTTTCCTCCCCTTTTATCCTCTTCTTTCTAGTTTTTTAATCTTTTCAGTTTTCTTGATCTATTGTATTTTTTTTGTTAACTTTTTAAGCTTTTTCATTTTGATGATGGATCATTGAGCATGATCCAAATTATCATGAATTATAGAAATTCCATGCACTTTAATTAAAATACACAGTTAAAAAGATCAGATTTTGGCATGCCAAATTGATTTTGCCTAACCAATGTCATTTTAATACGTGCACTGAATCCAGTTGAACAAAAAACAATACTAGTTGTCCCTATGTCAGACCTTTTTGAAACATTTCAATTTCTAAATGCTCAAATACTAGTTCAAAATAGTGCAGGAAATAATCCTTTTACTTGTTTTCAGTAGAAATTAAACTGTTAGAATACACTAAGATAACCTCTAATTCATTGACATTTGCTCTTTTTTAACATCGCATTCAAAACAATTCGTCACTTCTTCCAATATCAGGAAGATAATCTTTTAAAGTAGTGGCAGAGATGGTAAAGAAATCATGTTTTGTTAAAGCCCATGAATTTTACAGTATACAAGCTGGTGGTCTCATGAATTTTATTATTTAGTATATTCAAATTGGCAAAATAATACATATATAATATTAATAATAAAATAATTAATATAAGTTAGAAAACTTGACACAATTTTAACAAGTGGCGAAAGAAAAGCCTAAGCCTCTAATTCCCCACTTTTTCCACCCCGTCAAATCCTTAGTCCTAAAAGGTATAGGTTGATATTTTTTAGAAAGGTTTTGATTAAAATTATCTCGGCATTGTCCTTATCATCACTCAGCTCCAAGGTTTAGATCTAAGTCCACATTTATCAATTCACTGCCTAAATTAAAATCTCCGTGTGCAAAATTGAACCATGTTGTTTCCACATGTGTGGATTTGACCAACAAAATTTAAAAAAAATGAATTATCTTAATTTCAATCAGTATATTCCACTTTTTGTAACATAACATAATGGAATTAGTATGAAAATCTTATCTCTTTGTGATTCTAGTATTTACTTGGGTATAAATAGAATACAATTTCTTATTGTGGATTTGATATATTGACAAATTGTTTCTTATTTTGTTTTCTTAATTCTTACTCAAACTTTTCTCTTTTTATCTTCATGAGCTAGGTCAGAACAAAATTTGTTTAACTTTTGAAGACTAACCTTCAAATTTAGAAACAGGTTTGCACTAAGGGATGACCCTAACATTAGGAGCTTAACAAATTCTTGTGTAAGCTTTTAAGTGGTGGCACAAAATCATCACCATGACAATGGTGGATTAAGTTGATAGTAATTGTGAACTGAATCGTGAATAAATTAATAGCAACCAAGGGGTGGTTATTACATGTAGTAGCCAAACAAAACAAGATAATTTCTAGAATTTGTACTTATGAGTTACAACACAAAACTGGAAATTGTAAACTTATGTGCATCTAGATTAATCTACATGCCACATTTACGAAAATTGAGCCACTCTAAATGCTCGAGTCAAATTTAATTGCAGCATGGACAACTCACATATATTTGCATGCTCCTACCTCATAGGTTTATACAAAATAAAGAAATGTCTTGTTATACACAAATAAACTAGTTTAAAATGTTTACTACTCTGAACTTACCACAAAAGTTGATTGTAATCATGGGCTGAAAATATAGAGGAACTTATATTGATTTGTGTCAGTGAGTATGAAAATGTATTGAAACTTTCACAAGGCTCAAGAATAGAAATGTTCTTGGCCCACAACCACTGCTTCCCAATTGTCTTATCATAGGTAACAAGCTTCAGGGAACTTAGTTCACAAACAGTTAATAGTAACATCGTCAAACGAGAACACTCTCATATGAGGTTCCCTCAATTTATTAAGCTGTCTTATTTCCTTTGGAAGTTTTTTCAAGCCCTCACATTGTGAAATGTCTAGATATTCCAACCATCCCAATTTTCCAATTGGTGTAGGAAGCAGTTCTAGGGGTGGTAATGCTGATGACATTGACATTCGTAGATAGCTCATATTTCCAATTCCAAAATCATATGGAAAAATTTCAAGCAAATGGCAGTTTGTAATGGAGCATGAATGAGTGGGGGGCATATTGCTAATAGCGAGGGTTAACTCCTCCAAATCACTGCAATGGTCCAGGTTATAATATGGTAGCTAGGTAATGATGATTGTGGTCCTATATTTCCAAATCCTTCAAGTAATCTCAAACATAGCTTCTCTATGTTCTGCAGTGCTTCAATGCTTAGTTTTTCACCAAGGGATGAATTAAACTTTTCCAAGTGGACACTGTTGACACAAGTGAGCGATGATAAGACAGTTGAGAATTGAAAATAGTAAATGATGCATCCAAAAAATATAGATATGTTGAATAATTTACATAGACTCTTGAGTTCATCTACTGAACAAGGGATTAGAATTTAGGTTATTAGAGACAGTATTAATTTTTCAATTTCAATTAGAGATTAATTTTGTGCATTATAGAGAAGTTAAAGAAATATTATACATAAAAAAATACTTGAGTTTCGATTCTAATCCACATTTGATATTAATAGCGAACATGAAAATAATGGTTAGCATTTCCAAAATATACATATTTGGACAAAATCTGTGTAAATAACTCACCAGTGAAATTGGAAAGGATTTGAGTATCAAATGTACTATCATTAAGCACCTCCCCTTGACCAAACAAACTAGATTTTCTATTTTTTATTACCAACCTCTTGTTGTTGACTACATTATCTTGTTGTGCCAAATACAAGGCCAGATCTCAGTTCATATCATGCTAACAAAAGCATAGCTCCGAGACATTTCATATGGGATTATTTTTCTTCCCCTCTTATAGAAAAGCAAGTTAGCTTAGTGTTAAAAAATATGGTAATAGAAGATCCAAGAAATAAATGGAAAGACAATACCTTAGAATGACATTAAATTTAACAAGTTTTTACTTGCAAGTTCTAGATGAAATAGCGAAAGCATCATGGCTTTGTAGGTTTTGAACAAAAATCCAAATAACCCATAATACATCACTTCTGATTTTCTTTTCCTCTGGAAATAACTTCAAGCCTAAGAAACACTAATCCAAGGAATCAATACGGGCCCATAACAATCTAAATAGTCCTTTTCTATGGTAATCTGCGATCTATTCTCCTTTAGAGATCTTGTTCTTTGCCCTTTCCCAAACCAATTATGTCTCCCAATACAAAGAACTTTTAATCACCTTCAAAGCAAGTGGCATACCATCACATTCTACTTGCAAACGCATTCCATAAAATGTAAAAAATGTTTGTAAGCAAATGATTTTAGAAAACAACAAAATCTAATTAATAAATAAATATTTTTTATAAGAATTTGATAAAAATATTTATTTTAGAAAAATCCTTACCTTCTTAATGAGAATTGCATCAATAGCACCAGAAGTGTTATTCGCCTAAAAGTCTAGAAGCGGAAAAGCAACATAACATCCTTAAGGCCTAACAATGGTAATTTATAGAACTGGGGCTAATGTAAAATGCCAACAGGTTCACCAGAACATTGTAGCTCTTTAAGCTCTTCCCCAACCACCTGACATCTACCATATGATCTTGGAAACATGAACCATCTAAGAATATCAATACTATTCTTTACCAGCTCTGAAAGAGCTTGTAGTAGAAATTGAAAAACTTGGACAGTTGGAATATCTATCTATATATTAGTATGCGAGGGTTTGGAAGAACTTCTAGAGGAAACTGGAAAACTAAAGAGATTGAGGGAATTTGATATGACAGAAAGTTCCCATTTGAAGAGGTTACCTACAACAATTTGTGACCTAAGTTTGCTGAAGTTTGTCATATGTGATGAGAAATTGGGAAAGTGGTTGCTAGTCAAGAAGATTTCTACTCCAGACCTTAGAGTTAAAATTGTGGAAGCACACCTCCACTGTAAACTACCAGCACATTAAGCACAGTGTCAGCATTTGTGAGATGGATTTTTTTGCTAATCCATTGGTAATAGACCATGATAGAAAGGAGGACATATTTGAGATACAAAGGGATAACTCTTCAATCTCCTACTTTGATCTAGATTAAAATGATACAAGATTGCTTATGTTGAATGTGGATATATTTCCAAATCCTTCACATGAGCTCAAAGAGATTTTCTCAATTTCTAATTTCTTCGTAACTTTGTTTTTCTAAAAGGGGTGAAAACAAGATCTCTAAGCAGATACTCTTAAGGTTGAGCTAGTAAAGATAAGAGCCTACACCTTTCACTATTGCCTTCTATCTATCACAATTTAATACCATAAGAAAATTAGTCCTTTTAGGGATTTCAAATATGGGGCAAGATTCAAGAAAGTAATTTGTCTCATAAAAGAGTAACAGAGCCCATCTAAGGGAAGTTCATATCACGCCAGTGATTTGCTCCATAGGGTTTGCATGTTTAATTAAATCACAAAGGAAATCCACTTAAAATATTGTGCATTAATTATGACTATTATTCATTTAGGTTATATTATTCTTGTCATATGAAGAATGCAGGAATGAATAAATGGAAGGGGAAAAGAGAGCTTATATATGCGATCCAAAAAAGGATGGGCACTTAATGTTACAGCATGAAAAATCTGAGAATTTAAAACAACAATGTTACATATTGTTTCTAATTAGGGTAATAGGATATTTGGAGCATCCACAAAACTAGTTTACAGAGGCAATTAAGCTTACCTGCTGAACAAGTGATTAGAATATCAAATCCTTACAATACGCTATTTGAAAATTTACTTAGAGCAGTGATGCAAATGTCATGATATGAAGAAAATCATTTTTGGAATTCAATTCTAATTCACAATTTGGCATCAAGGGTAAACATAAATATAATGATTAATATTTCAAAAAATAAATTTTGAGTGTCGAAATGTTTTTGCAAGAGTTTTTGAATAGTATACCAGTAGGAGTGGAGAGAATTTGAGTATCAAATTAATGATCATTTAGCAACTCCCTATACACAACCTCTTGTTGTCGACTAAACTTTCTTGGTATCCCAAATAAAATGACAATTCTGGTATTACATCATGCTGAGAGAGATATAGCTTCGAGGCATTTTCATATGGTATTGTTGTACTTCCCTTGTTTAGTGCAAGAATGTTAGCTTGGTGTTGAAAAATATGAGAGAAAAAGATCGAATATAAAAGAAATGAAAAATTTCCTCAAATTGCTACTTAAATTTATCAAGTTTCCGCTTGCAAGTTCAAGTAAGATACCAAAAGCATCACCACATATTTTCTTGTCCTATAGAACTAACACCAAGTCTAAGAAACATTAAGGAGTCAATACTGATTACAACAATCTACATAGTGTTGAAATTGGAAGGCCAACGGACATTTGTCTGTTTGTGCCTTGTCTTTCCAGCTGCTCAGATTGAGCTTTATAAATAAGACTCATCTCTTCATTGTAATTCATTCAGTTTGAGATTAATAGAATTCTTCTGCTCTCAGTGTGGACATAGCCACTATTGTGGTGAACCACGATAAATTTGTGTGTTCTTTGTTTTATGTACTCTGCTATTTTAATTCTGTAATTCTGGTTTCAATTCGAATCTTTTAAATCTACAATTGGTATCAGAGTGAGGTTAATCGCTGGTTGAAGATTTCATTTTCAGAATTATGGAAGAAGTAAGAGTTCAAAAAATTTCTGGGAAGAACTACGGAATTTGGAAGATTCAAATGAAAGCGTTGTTAGTCAATAAAGAGATTTCGGTTGCACTTGAAGGAAAAGCAAAGAAACCCACAGCCATGTCGGATGAAGATTGGGAAAAGCTTGATGAGAAAGCCATGTCAACAATATTTTTGGCATTAGGCGATAATGTGCTGTATAATGTTTCAGACAAAACTACAGCCAAAAACGTATGGGATAAATTGGCTTCAACATACGCACAAACATCCACTGTGAACAAAGTCTTCATCATGAAGAAGTTGTATAAACTTAAGATGAGGGAAGGTGAATCTATGACAAATCACCTCAACGAATTTAACACCTTGATTAGCCAAGCGAATTCAGTTGGCATGACACAAGATGATGAGAATAAGGTTGTTCTATTGCTATGTTCTCTTCCTAATAGCTGGGATGGACTTGTGATAGCCATAAGCACTTCAGCATCAACTACCAAGAAGCTGGTTTTTGATGAAGTTTCAGCCACCCCGCTCTCTGAAGATTTGAGGAGAAAGAATGATGAATCCTCTTCCGGTAATGCTTTCACAATGGTGAGCACCGAGAATAGAGGAAGAAGCCAACATAGAGGCGGATTTAACAACAATCAGAGGTCCCAATCTGCAAGAAGATCATAGTCAAGAGGAAGACAAAATGGTTGCTGGTTTTGTGGGAAGGCTGGGCATGTTAAAAAGGATTGTAGAAAATATAAGAAGGCACAAGAACAAGTATTGGACAGTCAAGCAAACACAGTTTGTGAAAGGGATCCGGGCATCCTAATTTTGTCAACAAGTGATACAAAATCTGATTCATGGGTAATTGATTCGGGAGCTTCCTTTCATGCTTCCTATCTCACGGATGCATTTACAAATTATCAAGATGGTGAATTCAGAGAGGTGTTTTTGGGTGATAACAAAGCTTGTAAAATTGTTGGGAAAGGAGATGTTGTCTTGCATCTTGAAGGAGGAGCAAAATTACTTCTTAAAGATGTTAGACATGTTCCTCAATTAAAGAGGAATCTGATTTCTGTCAGTCAATTGTACACCCAAGGATTCAAAACTGAACTTACAGATTCATGGAAAATAGTCAAAGGTTCCTTGGCTATTGCTAAAGGAGACAAAATTGGAAGTCTCTATATTTTGAAACCCATTGATAAGGTGGGAGCTGCTTTAACACTTGTGGACAGCGATGTTGCGCTTTGGCATCAAAGGCTAGGCCATATGAGCAAGAAAGGCCTTGAGGTAATGTTGAATCATGATCAATTACCGGGTCTCAAATCTGCATATTTAGAATTTTGTGAGCATTGTCTTCATGGGAAACAAAAGCGGGTCAATTTTTTGAAAGATGGACATGATAAAAGGACTACACCTTTGGAGTTAGTGCATTCAGATGTCTTCAGACCTACAGAGGTAACCTCTTATGGAGGTGCAGGCTATTTTGTCACCTTTCTTGATGATAGCACCCGAAACGTATGGGTTTATATGCTTTCTAGAAAGTCAGAAGTATTCTCAAAATTTAAAATTTTTAAAGCTCTTGTGGAAAATCAGAGTGGTCATAAAATTAAGTGTTTAAAAATGGATAATGGAGGTGAATTCTGTTCGTTGGAGTTTGATAACTTTTGTGCAGATCATGGTATAAGATGAATTAAGGTTGTTCCTTATTCACCTCAAGAAAATGGGGTAGCAGAACGGTTAAATAGAACCATTCTTGAGAAGGCACGGTGTATGCTTTCAAATGCTGGTTTGGGCAAAGAATTTTGGGCGGAAGCCTGTAATACAGTAGTCTATTTAATCAATAGAACTCCTTCATCTCGTCTTGAGTTTGGCATTCCAGAAGAGGAATGGCTGGGAAAGAGGATTTCGTACTCACATGTCAAATTTTTTGGGTAGATTTAAAAGATTCGAACTTCTCTGTGATGATCTGATGTGTATTCTCATTTAGAAATCCTAGTTTCTGTCCCTTGAGAATATTCTTGGAATTCCCCATGAGAAGAGCTCCCAATCACCTTCAGAGAAAGTAGTTGATCATCATATTCTTCTTGCAATTAGCACACCATATAGGACAACACAATATTAATAAAAAATCTATGAAAATCCATAGAAAACAACATTTACTTCATAAAAATCCATACCTCCTTTACTATATTTGCATCCGTAAAGCTTAAAATATATGTCCAAAAGCCCAAAAAGCAGAGAATCAATAGAGGATCCACTGGGCCCAACAATGGTAATTGAGAGACTTCTGTGGTGGGGATTGAGGAGATTGTAAATTTGTCTCTTGTAGTTTAAGTCTTTTGTACCATGGACCTTCAAATAATACATTTTCCTCACATTTTTTGCAGAAAACATAACCAGTATATCAACTACTAAAAGAAAAACTTTCTATCCACTATACAGTAAAAGAAATCCAATAAATCAAGCTAGAGAAAACACAGATTAAGAACACAGTTTGTTATGTGCTAACTCATCTCTCCTTGTACACATGCAACATTCAAATAGAAAAAAAACCCAGAATTTAAAGAGAGCGTATTTATTAAGAAATGCTTAAAACATTTAGGAAAATATGATATAACCTTTCATTTGAAGATGATTTCATAGAGCAAACGTGAGCATTCTACTGGCCACCTCCCTCATAATGCACATCAAGTTGTGGAAGATAAATCCCTCCAAATCCCTAATACATTTTTCCTATCTCATGTAAAACTTAGATTTTCCAAGAACATTATTTATTAAACAATATGTGGAATCATTCACCATTTCAGAACTGTCAAAAAATAAATCGAAGCTGACGGTTCTCACAATTTGTTTTATTTATGGGAAATAAATTGTTCTAAGCAATTATTGCTAAATTTACTTGTTCAATAGGACCATCTTTTAAATAATTAAAATATATATGTATAGATTGACAATATATCTCATGTTTAAGAGTATTGCATATCAATTTATTAAAAAAATTGTTCAACAATAATGCATGTTAATTTATTAAAAAATGTTTTAGCATTTAATTTTTTAAATGTAATAAATTAATAATAAAGATTATTTTTTAGTTATTTATTAGATTAAATTATTGATCAAAATTCTTTGATACGAATGTAAGGAATGATGAATTGATGTTGATTTAGTGATTGTAATTGTCTAACAAGGAGTCTCATAATAGCATCCATAATATGAAACTTAACAATGATGCAACTACTAAGGGTTTGGTAGGTGTGCACATTCTTAGTCCAATATTAATGTAGTGAAAGAAGTAGTGGTGGCTTTGTCAGAATGAAATTACCCTTTTAGTGAGACTTCCAAGAAGGTTGATAAACCTTCTTGTTCAAGAAGACCACTTGCTTCAAGTGTTTTATCTTCTTCCATTTTATGGAGTACCTTTGTTTATTGAAACCTCTTTTTGCCTTGAGGTAAATTGGTATTCTCACAACCCTCCTTGAATTTTGGAAGGATTGCATATAAAATTGTAGTGGACTTTTTTTGGATTAATTATTCTAATTTTAAAGGGTTGGACTTGAAGGAAATATCAATAGGTCTATGTTTATAATCAACTGCTTCTGATGAAAATTTAGGGGTATGATAGACTCAGAATACTATTTTGTTGTGTGAGAATATCAGTAGAGATTCACTCCTTTGGGCATTCTTTATTTTTAAGAGATTAATGTAGTTGGTTTCTGAAAAATGAACAATACTGAGAGGGGGAGGGGGTGAATCAGTATTTAAAACAACTTTAAAGAGAGCTTAAGAGCACACACATTCAAGAACACAAGACACAAAGAATTTATCACATGGAAAACCCAACAGGGTTAAAAAACCATGGCTCCATTAAACAACAGGGCTACAACCCTTTACAAAAGAGCAACAACTCTTTCAACAATACTTCAGAACAGGCTCCAACCTATCTTGTAAGGCTACAACCTTACCCAGTTAAAGGATATCTCGATTACAACAGTAAGGGGAATATCTATGTCTTTACTAAAATGTAAAGACCCATGACTGTGATATACTCAAAGCACATATATGTATTCAACTCTCCTCTTAAGACTACTCCCCCATAAGACTCTACAACTTGCAACTCCCTTTCATTGTCCAATTCCTCAAACGAATTCAAAATCTCTTTAACTCACCACTATCATTCTCAAATTGTCAAAGTACTTTCAGTATTGTAACTGTAGTTTATAAAGAACACATATCACTATCATTTCAATTTTTGCTTCAGGTGCCTGCTAGGATTTCAAATACATAGTCACTATAAAAATAGATCACCCTACATCAACAGTCACTCCTCTATTTTAATTCACTGATGTAGTATTCTCTCTACCAAGATGTGTAAATACACAGACGTGCCTAGTCTCTTTGATTAAAACTTGAACACTGCTCTCTATCACCTATCGCAAAGCCTTATATTGGCTCAACTGGCACTCCTTTTATGCATACACAGTTCTTTTTCATAAAGTGCCTACTCACTTTTTTCGGACATCAGTGTTTACACACACCAGACCATGTATTTCATACCCATTTTTTAATGTCTTTTCTTGGCAGATTTTCGCATCTCCTACCCTTAGTAGAATCTCGCACTCCTCTTTATTCACCTTCCAAACATTCTATAGTCTACTCCCGCTCTACCAAAAATATAGTCATTCATCCCACTATAATGTCGAGTTCATGTTGAAAGCATCCAGAGTTCTTCCTCAGATGTTTTGATCTCTTGTAGCATCTACAGTTAACAGTCCCTTGTAGATGGCTCACGCATCACTCTGTTTATCACATCCACTACTATTTTAAAAACTCAACTAATATTTAGTGACCTGTGCCTTTTACAATATGTTACTAGTTCACACCCACATTTACGGCCTGATACCTACCTTTTCAACCTGACGACTCTCTATTTTTCAACTACCACTCCGTTTCTTTTAACACCTTTCATATATTCTTTTGTTACAAAAAAAAATGCACTCCACCTGACTTACTACTCACTGCCTTTATCCTCACCTACAGTTTTTAGTATCCTGCACATTCGATAATGATTCTCTTCCTATTCCTTGAAAATGTTACACTTCATACAACCCTTACACATACATTTTTTTGTTCCTTCCTGCAGGAGTCATTTTACATCTATGTCAACACACTATCATTTTTTTTATCGACATGGCATCAATCTGTCTCCTCATCATCACACTATAGCACCTGAAATTTTTTAATTAGTAACGCCACATAAGAAAGGGCTTGCTACTGAAATGTCACTGCCCACACACATTCACTATCTTTTTTTTAAAAGATGTATGTACATTTGATACAGCTCATATGTATTATTACAAAACTTCAACTCTTTTATTTATTAAGACAGGACAAAAGTGTTCAAGCAACAAAATGCCTTGTAGACATGGTCCTCTAATCTATGCTCCACCTGTGGATACGATAGGGATTTTATGATGACGAACCGTTATGCAAAGATAGTCACTTGTCTTTTACAAGAAGCCAACTGCTCACACGTCTTTCGCAAGTGTGCAACTTTGTTTAAGGCATACATAATAGAGCATCTTCTAATGGTCTTGCAACACTCAGACAACCTTAAAACAATCCTCAAACTGTCACATCCAACCAAACACTCTAGGACATGATAGAAAAACAAAATCAACAAACCAGCTGAGCCAAGTATTCATCGAATGACAAAAACAAAATAATCTCCCCCTTTTTGTCATTGATGGAAAACTCACTAAAACAACAATCAAATATGAAACAACTCCCCCACAAAAACTGAACCAACCTAAATCAACTAAACTAGAGACTGAACCAGGTCCCCTTGAAGTTCTACTCCCCCTTTGTCATCAATGACCAGTAAGCTGAAACACAACTGTAGTTTGAAAGATATAGAAATGAAGTGTTGAAGATGAAACTTTCATTGAGGTGAAATAACACCTAGCTTGCTTCGAAGATACTCAAAGCGATCTCGGGGTTAAGGTTTGGTAAACACATCAGCAATTTACTCTTGAGAACAAACATAGTTCAGCTTAACAATATTATTTGCAACTTGCTCCTGCAAATATTGATACTTGATTGGAATGTGCTTGGTTCGAGAATGCATCACTAGATTCTTTGAAATATCAATGACGTTGGTGTTGGACCATAGAGTGTTCTTCATCCAAACTACCTAAGTGCAGCATGAAACAACAACAACATATTCAGCCTTAGCAATGGATAATGAAGTGCAAGACTATTTCTTGCTAAGCCATGAGACCAAACAGCCACCTAAAAAGAAAGCATACCCACTAGTGCTTTTCTTATCATCCACAGAACCTCCCCAATCTGCATCTGTATAGGCTGTAAGAAGAAAATCAGAACTCTTTGGAAACCAAAGATCAAAATGAACTGTGCCTTTCAGATATTTAAAAATTCTCTTAATAGCATGAACATGTGTTTGTTTAGGAGAAGCTTCAGATCTAGCAACATATCTCACATCCTACAAAATATCTGGTCTAGTGGCTATCACAAACAATAGACTTCCTACCATAGATCTATAAAAAGACCGGTCAACTAAAGGAGACACATCCTCCTTACTTAACTTACATCTAGTTTCCATAGGAGTGCTAACCAGATTTCAATCTTCCATCTTAAATTTCTTAAGTAACTCCCTAACATACTTAGCTTGGGAAATGAGAATACCTTTAGATGATTGATTAATTTGCAGCCCAAGAAAGTATGTTAACTCACCCATCATAGACATCTCAAACTCATTTTTCATACAAGAAGCAAATGTCTTAGACATATTGACACTATCACTCCCAAAAAATAGATCATCAACATAAACAACAACAATAAGAATGATGTCACCTTCCTCTTTAAGATACAAGTTGTTGTCCACATATCCCTTTTTGAAGCCCTACTACTGCAAATAGTTATCCAGCCTATCATACCAATCTCTAAGAGCTTGTTTGAGTCCGTATAGTGCCTTTTTTAGCTTGCACCCATAGTCTACATTGTTAGAAAATTAGGCCTTCTGATTGCTCAACATAAATCTCTTCAACAAAATCTCCATTTAAGAAGGTAGATTTGACATCCATTTGAAAAACTTTAAAGCTTTTGAAAGAAGCAAATGCAAGAAAAATTTTGAGTGTTTCTAACCTTGCAACTGGTGCAAAGGTCTCACTAAAATCCACACCTTCAATCTGAGAATAACCTTTGCAAACTAAGTGAGCCTTGTTCCGAATTATCTTACCATCTTCATTTACCTTGTTCTAAAATATCTATTTTGTACTTATCACATTCTTGTTGATGGGTCTTGGTACGAGCTCCCAAATATTGCTCTTTTTTATTTGATCTAACTCCTCTTTCATGGCAGCCACCCAATGTTCATCTATAGCTGCCTCTTCAAAACACTTAGACTCAATCAAGGAAATAAGTGAGACCTCAAAATCATTAACATCTTTTCTAGCATTTCTAGTCTTTCTATCAGCTATAACCTAATCAATGGGATGATTCTTTTGAACAAACTTGGAAGGAGTTTTGAAATTGGAAGCATCATGTTCATCTTGAAAATCATTTCCAAAATTATCATGTAGATTTTCAGCATCAATAGAAGTAGGAACTGTTTCTTCATGAACAGATTGTACTTTACCTTTATCATTCTCACCACTCTTGCTAGTTGTTCCAACTTGAATATGTGGGGGAGAAGAGGGTACAGTAGGGCTAGTTTGAGTTTTAGTAGATACCACATTGCTAGTTTGAGTTTTACCTTCTTCAGGGCTGTCATCATTCTCACCAAATTGATTAGTAACTTCATGAACCTTAACATTAGCACTTTCTACTAATTTATGCAGTCTCTTATTGTAGCATTTGAATGCTTTACTTTTAGAGGAATAGCCAAGAAAAATTCTTTCATTAGCTCTAGATTCAAACTTGACCAAGTTATCTTCATCTCTCCTAATGTAGCATGGACTCCAAAATTTTTTAAAGTACTTGACTGTGGCTGGTTTACCTTTCTAGAGTTCATATGGAATCTTCTTGAGCTTGGGTCTCAAAAGTGTTCTATGCTGAATATAAACAACTGTGTGGACAACCTCTCTCCAAAATATATCTTTTACCTTACTTTCATTCATCATGCAATGTGCCATTTCTTGAACGGTTCTATTTTTCCTCTCCACAACACCATTTTGTTGTGGTATTCTTAGAGCTGAAACCTGTTTCTTGATACCCTGTTGCTCACAAAACTTGACACACTCATTAGAGGTGAATTCTCCCCCATTATCAGAATGCAAGCATTTGATTTTCATGTCCATTTCATTTTCAACCAGACTTTTAAAAATCTTAAACTTCTTTAAAGCTTCTAATTTTTCTTTTTGGAATGTAACCCATGTCATGTGAGTAAAGTCATTAATAAGGAGCATAAAATATTTCTCACCTTAAAGACTTGTTGCCCTTGTTGGTCCACAAAGATCCATATGGATAATCTCAAGTGGCCTAATGCTGAATTTATCTTTTGGTTTGAAGGAAGCTCTAGTTTGTTTGCCTTCTTGACAATTTTTGCAAACAACATCTGTCAGTTTTTCTAGCATAGACATATCTCTAACAGCCTCCTTTTTGCTAATTTTGGTAAGATTACCAAATTTAACTTGCCCAAACCACTTATGCCAAAGCCAAACATCCTCTACCTTTCTCAAACAGCATGTCTCATCATTAGAATCATCAAGAATGTAGAGATTATTAGATGCTCTAGTAGCTTTAGCTATGACTTCAATTTCCTTTTTAATAGAGAAAGCATTAGAGTTAAAACTGAGATCATAACCTTGATCACAAAGCTGGCTTTCACTTAAAATTTTTTGTTTTAACCCTTCTACATAAAGAACATTATCAACAATAGTTTCATCATTATTAATTAGAACTATACCTATACTAGCAACCTTTGCAGAAGAGCTACCACCAAATCTAACTTTACCACCTTTCATTTTCTTGAGAGAATGAAACTTACTCAAGTCACTTGTCATATGTCAGAAGCAACCACTATCAACATACCATATATCCTTCTCACTAATAGCTAGAAGGGTTTTTTGAATAGCTAGAGCTTTAAGAGGAGTCTCTTGAACTTTCTTTCTCCAAACCTTGGCTACGTTAGTTCTTCTTTTAGGTTCAACATTATAAAAAAAATTCTACATTATAGCTGTTACAAAATCTAGATGTATGACTAGACTTATTACAGCTGTAGCAAATCAGATTGTACTTCCTAAAAATATTTTTTTCATGTTGATAATAATTTTTGTATGGAACAGCTCTACAATCAACAGCTCTATGTCCAAAGTAATTACAAGAAAAACAATAGCCATAGAAAAAATGTTTCTTTACCTTATTAGGAGTAGGCTCACTACTCTTTGGTGGTGAAGTGTTTGATTCAGATTGCATGCCAACTCTTTTATCTTTGGTGGGACTTTGAGAACCAAGAACATCATCTAATGTGACTTTACCACTGTTGAAAGATAGTTCTTCACTAGAAAGCATAGAAGTTTTACCAATGTTTGTCATAGCGACAATTTCAGCTTCCAACTTGGCAATGTTATCTTCCTTTATTTGAATCTGATTTTCTAAATTTTCATGAATCTTTTTGGCCTCCTCATTCATAATTTTAATATCAACAAGCTGAGTTTCAGCCTCTCTAAGAGATGTAGCAATCTTCAGCCTTTCAACACTCTCAACTTGTAGAAGATCTACAAGATTTAGATTTTTCTTTTGTAGTTTGTTAATCTCAAAAAGAGCTGAAATCAATTCAAGCTCAAGGTCTACTTCATCATCTCCAATATCTACAAAACTCTCATTATCAATAGCCACATCATCAATAGCCATGAACATGACTTCACTTATCCTTGAATCGCTCTTGCTGCTTGAAGAATCATTGCTGTCATTTTTTAAAACAACACCTTCTTGCCCTTTTCATATTTCCATTTTTTCTTGGCAAACCTACTAGATTTCTGCAGTTTGAATTCTTTTTCATCATTTATATCCTCATCTTTATCAAATGAAAACTTAGAGGCAAAGTGACCGAGCTTTTCACAGTTGAAACATTTCAAACCAAACTTGCCTTTGTTTTTATTAAAGCCTTTCTTTAGCCTTCTAATGAGGTAAGCTATTTCCTCATTGGAGTCCTCATTTGAACCTTCACTTGGATTGTTCGCTTTGTCCTTGCTTCTTTTAGAAGCCTTGAATGGTGATTCATTTTTAGAAGGCCCTTCAACTGTAGTCGTAATTTCATATGCAGTAAAGATACCATGTAGCTTATCAACAGTTAGAGTGTCTAAATCTGACATTTCTTCAACAACAGAGACTTTAGCATCAAGTCTCATGGGAAGAGAATGAAGAATCTTTTGAACCATAGTTTTCTCTTCAGCATTTTCACCTAGACCTCTTAAAGCATTAACAACCTCATCAACACAAAGAAAATATGTAGCAATGTTCTCACTTTCCTTCATGCAAAGACTTTAAAAAATAGCCCAGTGAGTTCAAACTTTAGCCTTTCTGACTTTGTCATCACCTTGATACACATTGTGCAATTTGGCCCAAATTTCTTTTGCTATAGCGTAGTGCATGATCTTTACAAATTCAGCTTCTGTCAGACCACACAAGATTGCATTCATGGCCTTGGCATTATTCTCAAATTCATTTTTACTGTCAGCATCGGTAGGAGGAGTAGCAGGGATAGTATTGTCATTTACGAGATTGAGGTATACATCACAACTAAGAGACATGATGTAAGTTTTCATACGAACACTCCAGAAAGAAAAGTTGTTTCCATCAAAGAGAGGGGCACAGTTTGTAGCAAGACCTTCTAAGGCACTCATGATGGGCACAAGGATCGAACTCTCAAGCTTTTAAGCATTGGAAGAGAGTGACCAACTCTAATACCAATTAAAAAATGAACAATACTGAGGGGGGGAAGGGGTGAATCAATATTTAAAACAACTTTAAAGAGAGCTTAAGAGCACACACATTCAAGAAGACAAGACACAGAGAATTTATCACATGGAAAACCCAATAGGGTTAAAAAACCACGGATCCATTAAACAACAGAGCTACAACCCTTTACACAAGAGCAACAACTCTTTTAGCAATACTTCAGAACAGGCTCCAACCTGTCTTCTAACGCTACGACCTTACCCAATCAAAGGATATCTGGATTACAACAGTAAGGAAAATATCTACATCTTTACTGAAATGTAAAGACCCGTGACTGTGATATACTCAAAGCACATATATGTATTCAACTCTCCTCTTAAGACTGCTCCCCCATAAGACTCTATAGCCTGCAACTCCCTTTCATTGTTTAATTCCTCAAATGAAATCAAAATCTCTTTAACTCACCACTATCATTCTCAAATTGTCAAAGTACTTTCAATATTGTAACTGCAGTTTCTGAAGAACACATATCACTATCATTTCAATTTTTGCTTCAGGTGCCTGTTGGGATTTCAAATACAGAGTCACAATAAAAATAGATCACCCTACATCAATAGTCACTCCTCTATTTTAATTCACTGATGCAGTATTCTCTCTACCAAGATGTGTAAATACACAGACGTGCCTGGTCCCTTTGATTACAACATGAACACTGCTCTCTATCACCTGTCGCAAAGCATTATATTGGCTCAACTGGCACTCCTTTTATGCATACACGGTTCTTTTTCATAAGGTGCCTACTCACTTATTTCGGACTTCACTGTTTACACACACCAGACCGTGTATTTCATACCCATTTCTTAATGTCTGTTCTTGATAGATTTCTGCATCTCTTGCAATTAGTAGAAACTCACACTCCTCTTTATTCACCTTCCAAACGTCTACTCCCGCTCTACAAAAAAGACAGTCGTTCATCCCACTATACTGTCGGGTTCATGTTGAAAGCATCTGGAGTTCTTCCTCAGATGTTTTGATGTCTTGTAGCATCTACAGTTAACAGTCCCCTGTAGACGGCTCACGCATCACTTCTTTTATCACATCCACTACTATTTTAAAAACTCATCTGATATTTAGTGACCTGTGCCTTTTACGATATGTTACCAGTTTGCACCCACATTTACGGCCTGATACCTGCCTTTTCAACCCGACGACTCTCTATTTTTCAACTACCACTCCGTTTCTTTTAACACCTTTCATATATTCTTCTATTATTAAAAAAAATGCACTCCACCCGACTTACTGGTCACTTCCTTTATCGTCACCTACAGTTTTTAGTATCCTACACATTCGATAATGATTCTTTTTGTGTTCCTCGAAAATGTAACACTGCATACAGCCCGTACACATACGTTTTTTTGTTCCTTCCTTCAGGAGTCTCTTTACATCTGTGTCAACACACTGTCATTTTTTCAATCGACATGGCATCAATCTGTCTCTTCATCATCACGCTACAGCACCCGCAACTTTTTAATTAGTAACGCCACATAAGAAAGGGCCTGCTACCAAAATGTCACTACTGGCACACGTTCACTGTCTTTGTTTTAAAAGATGTCTGTACATTTGACACAACTCATACGTATTATTACAAAATTTCAGCTCTTTTATTTATTAAGACAGGATAAAAGCGTTCAAGCAACAAAACACCTTGTAGATGTGATCCTCTAATCTGTGTTCTACCTGTCGATATGATAGGGATTTTATGATGACGAACCGTTATGCAAAGATAGTCACTTGTCTTTTACAAGAAGCCAACTACTCACACGTCTTCCGCAAGTGTGAAACTCTATTTAAGGAATACATAGCAGATCATCTTCTAATGATCTTGCAACACTCAGACAACCTTACAACAATCCTCAAAGTGTCACATCCAACCAAACACTCCAGGACACGATGGCAAAACAAAATCAACAAACCAGCTGAGCCAAGGATTAATCGAATGACAAAAACACAACATCTTCCTATTCCATGTCGCATATCATTCATATGATCAAATGTTTTTAGTTTCAAATCACGAGCAAGGGTATGGTGATGTGGTAACAATTGTGTGAGAATATTAGTAGAAATTCATTCCTTTGGACATTCTTTTTTTTAAGAGATTAATGTAGTTGGTTTCCTATTCCATGTCACATATCTTTCATATGACCAAATATTTTTATTTTCAAATAACGAGCAAGGGTATAATGATGTGGTGACAATTGTGGCTAGAAACTAGCAGCCCCATTATGTTACACATGGTTGCGACCATTATAAGATGAAATCCATGTTTGACATTAACAACAAAGGCTTTGGTATTTCCAAATATATGCCTTGATATATCTTAAAGGACCCTTTCTTTAATGGTTTCTTGCATATGAACTACTTGTGGTTTAGTATATCTTTAATGGTAACTTAAATATGGTTGAGGTGGTATCTAAGAAGTAATTGCACCTCCCAATGACATGTATAGTTGATTAAACAGAGGCAAGGTTCTACAAGGATAATAAATTTAGACTTAATGATCTCAATTTGCCTTGCAAACTACTTATTTGGTATGATACACCTAGTTCAACTTGTATAGTAGAGTAGGAAAGAAAATTAAAATAACTTACAGTTGCATTGAGATTTTTGTGCAAATATGTTGTCGATCACAAGCTGATGTACTCTTTAGGCGAAACCTTTATCATATGATGTTTTTTCTTATCACTCTCCAAACAGTAACAATACACCTATACAAATCTATAATTTTGTTTAGAATCATGACAACATGCTTTCAACATGTTTATTCTATCTAGTAAGAAACCTAAGCACTAGCACAAACCATGTAGCTATTGAGAAATCCAAGCACAAGAATTCCACATCGTCCTCATACTTTACAAATATGCATCTCTTTCATGATGACTCAACTTTGAGATTTAAAAGCACAAACAACCTTTTTCTCTTGCTATTCTATAGAAGTGTTCTCCTCATTAATCAACCTCATTTGCATAGTACATTGAACATTTCCTTAAATTTTGTTAATATCCTCTATAAGAATTATTCAATAGTAATTTTGTTATGCATTCTTTTCATCTAGTTCTTGTTTTAATGGGGAACTCAATCACAACTTTTTCTTCATCTTTACTTAGACTTCCATCTTATTTGCAAAGACTTCCTTGGACTCTTGGACCTTGGTGTCTAACATTTCCTAGTTCACAACTCTATTTTTGTTTATGATCCTCTTATATCAAATATTTGTAAATTAAAATTTCAATTGCTTATTTCCTTTTATTACATTTTCTTATATCTTTTGAACCTTAGCTAATTGATTTCACAATTCTTCATGAGTATTTCTGACATGAAGGAGGAGATATAATTCAAAAAATTAAAATTCTATGTTAGTTAACTCTATCACATTTTGGGGTCATGCATCTAGTTTTACCTTGCACTTTATCTTTTCCAACACCTATTTAACTTTTAATTCTTTCATTGGATATATAACACCTAGGTGTTCTAACAATTTTGAGTGTTACAACATCATCTTGATTTCTTATCTAGTGCCATAAAATGATAACTAATTTATCCTACACTAAGAAGGCTTCTTTGGGTGTGTAATTATGTGTATTAGTGAATCACGACCTTTATTTAATATTTTAATCATAGGCTTGATATTGGTAATTTATGATCTAGATTAATTACAATTTATTCTAATATGATTCTTTAATCCTGTCAAAGAACTAATTTTCATCACTTTTTATATGAACCTTACGGATAATGAAATTGGAATACACCCTACAGAACCTTGAACCATCAAAAGTGAACCATGTGTGATTGGTGACTCTTAGAGACATACCAATTAAGACTTGCATGAAATGTAAGTCAACATCACCTATATTGGTTTTGTGATGGGCACAAAGCTTCAATGGAGTGGAGATGCACAAAAGCAATCCTCATCTCTTGAAGATGTCAAACAACAACAACTTAAATGCTACACATAATTATATGACAAAATATATGTTAATTATACACTTTTATATACAATGCATGGTTATTCATGAAACGATATTCTTTTTATGCATTAAAAATAAATTGAATTATCAATTAATATTACATAGATTAGTAGCATAATACAATGTCAATAATAAAGTGCATATAGACTTAAGGTGTAATCTTTGGTGTCCCCTAAAAAAAATAGGAAAGGACCAAATTGGAATTTTCTCTGTAAACTGGAAATCTTTTTTCATTTTGATTTATTTTTCAAAGAAATGTATGAGATAAATGTTTATCTTATTATCAAATGTGAATGCTACATTCCTTCACATTGGAACTCTAGGTCTAGTTTAGTGTACAGTGGTCATTTACTCCCAAATTTAAAAAAAAATAAAAATAAAAATAGATTATCACTAATTTCTTTCTAAAACCACTGTCTATCTTCAAAAGTTTGATAAATTGGATGCATGGAGTTATATCATTCTAAACAAAAGAATCAAACTGATAAATGTAATAGAAGAACATCTTCTCTCCCTCTCTCTAAAAATCAGCTCTCAAGGTTTTCATATATTCTTGAACACTCCAATGTAAAGTCACAGCCAATTCTACTATCATGCCATAATACAATTATAAAAATAAACATGAGAACATGGTATTCAAGGGAAAAATGTTTATAACTTTACAAACCTCAAATCTAGCATCATGCTTGAACTGCTTGATAGTAATCTTACATTGGCACATTTGCAACATCTAGTAGCCCACGATTCAATTATTTATCACTCTAATTTGTTACAGTTGGAAAATTCAGAAAACTAATTTCTAATTTTTATTTTGACAAACTTGTACACACCTCACATATAAGCATTTAGATTAATCTGATCTACATTCACAGAAGATAGCGGAGACCAATTTAATTGTTGTGCAGATCCATTTACACGCACCTGCATCCTAGCCTTATACTGTACTCGGGATAGACAATTTTTACTTCATTGAACTGCCACGGTGGGTGCCATTTGTGTGTGAGTGTTTACACCTTCATGAAATTAGGACAATTAGCAACAATTCTATGAAAAGACAATGGAAATTTAATCTAAAGAATTGCATTTAACATCCATATCATCTCATGGTTCCCTATCTAAGCTTGGTAACTAGAGCTCTCAGCCTTATTCTCTACTAGTGACAATCCTAGAATCAGAAATTATGATAACATGCCTAAATCTAGCTCTCAATTCTCAATTTGATACAAAGATTAACTCAAATGCTCATGATAATGCTCTCAAATCTCACAATTTTCTCAATTGCTCTCAAATTGCCTATAGTGATGATGTTATGCATTCGAATTTTCTAAGATCTATTATGCTCTCAAAATGACTTCTATTTGTAGTAAAATCCCAAGGGTAGGGGGTAGAGTTACTTGATCATGATTTAGCCTTGGTTGAGTAAAAAGCTTTGAAATATTTTTAAATGGGGGGACAATTTAAATGATTGTCTCAAATGTTTGGACAAGTAGACAAATTTGAGTGATTGAGATTCAAAGTTGAAAATGAGTGATTGAGATTCAACAATTTGGAGTGATCCATGTGCATTGTGTTCTCAATTCTTATTGGTTGCTCAAATTATGTTGAAAAATATTAGGATTAATTAAATTCCATCAATTAATTAAATTAGCCATGTAAGGGAATAGGTTCAATTTGATTTTTGATTTGATTTAAAACTATACAACTAATTGATTAAAATCAATTATATAGCATGATTGATCCCTTTAAGCTTGTATTTAATTATTTGATGTCATGATTTGATTTTTCCTTTGATTTAAATGATTTTGTCCAATTTTGATTAATAAATGTCCATTTAAAATTGATTTGATCTATTTTGATGAAAATTAGAGCATTTGACTGAGATTTTGCAAACTTGAATGATTCTAAGACACCGGCCCAGTTTTGGGTGTCTAGAAATGCCCCTCTTTGAATTGATGTGCATAGCACATTGATTTAAAGAAAATTGCATGTCCTGATCACTGATTCGATACTTGATTGATTGATACAAAACTGATTTGAAACCTAATTTGAAATTGATTTGATTGATAAAACCTAATTTTGAAAATGATGCAACATGCCTCATTGATAATAGTTCAAAATTTTAATGCCCTAGATTCAATATTGATGCAGATTTGATACTATGATAATGCCCCATCAGAAATGAAACAGATTGATCTTCACATAGAAAAATATGATGAAATTGATTGAAAATAGATCCAATATGTTTTCATTTCTGAAAAACATCGATATAATCAAGGCCTCAACAAATGCCCCAATTTGATAGATATAAAGATATAGATCAAACGGTAAAATTTTTCTTCAAAATTAGGTCAAATAGCATAAATAGGTTGAAAAAGCCAAATTTACTATTCATTTGCACTTTTTACTATTGAGATTTTGCTCTGATCCTGAGAAAGTTGATTGCGATGGTGGTCCTTATTCGAGAGCATCATTTCGAGAGAGGACAACGATATCAGAGACCATTGGATTATGGACCTCCGATAAGTGACTCTGACCCTCCTAGTGCATTTATTACACTTTTTTAGCATTTATAGCATAAAAAACATGATTTTTAGTTGAAAATTTGTAAAATGCCGCCTAGGGTAGTTAAAAATAAACTGCCGCATCCGCATGTTTAAATGTTGCTGTCGCCTAAGAACTAAGGTTTTTTGTCAAACTGTGTTTAAAACACCGCCTGAAAAACCCTTAGAAATTAAAAGCCGCCTAGACATGTTTAAATGCCACCTAGGGTCATAAATCTAGGGGACTTTGTATTGATTTGTGACAATGAACATGTAAAATAATAATATTAAGAAATTTGCAAAGGATGTCAAGATCCTTTGATTTCTTCAAGATAAGAGATAACAAAAGAAGTCAGCCATCAAGCCAATCCAAACTAAAGCGTGCTACCACAATTTTAACTTTAAGCTCAGGAATAGAAATGTTCTTGGCCCGCAACCACTGCTTCCCAATCATCTCATCACAGGTAACAATCTTCAGGGAACAAAGTTCACAAACAGTTGTAGGTAACGCCATCAAACGGGAACACTCTCTCATATCAAGCTCCTTCAATTTCTTGAGTTTTCCTATTTCTTTTGGAAGTTCTTTCAAGCCCTCGCACAGTGAAATGTCTAGATATTCCAACTGTTCAAGTTTTCCAATTGATGCAGGAAGCTGTTCCAGGCGTGATAATGCCAATAACCTTAACATTCTTACATTGCTCATTTTTCCAAAATCATATGGTAAATTTTGAAGCTGATGGCAGTTGGCAATCGACAATGACAGAATGGAGGGCATATTGCAGATACTAGAAGGTAACTCCAAACTATTGCTGTGGTCCAAGTGAAAATCTTGTAGCTTGGTGAATATGGATATATTTTCAAATCCTTCACATAAGCTCAAAGATAGCTTCTCTATATTCTGCACTGCTTCAATGCTCTGTTTTTCACCATGAGGTAAAATCGACCTCTCCAAGCGGACACTCTTGAGTTGAGTAAGTGAAGATAAGACATCTAGACCTTCCACTGTTGCCTTGTTTGAACCGCAGTTGGATATCATCAGAAATTCAAGTTTTTTTATGGATTTCAGAAATGGGGGAAGAAAGTATTCTGTCGAGTTAAAGAGAAACAACAGAGCCTCTGTTTCAGGGAAATTCATATCATACCAGTCCTTTTCCTCCATGGGGTCTGCATGTTTTAATTACAAAGCAAATCTAATTAGAAAATTGCTCACTAATAATGACTACTAGTGAGATTCTGGACCAAAATAGATGTGTAAGAATATTTGAATAACTCACCGGTGAGAATGGAGAGAATTTGAGTATCAAAAGCTCTGTCTCTGAGCAACTCCCATTTCTCTAACGAACCAAAGTTCTTGCTTTCCATCACAAATACAAGGCCAAATCTCGCGTTCCATCACGCTGGGAAAAGTAAAGCTCTGAAGCATTTCCATATGGGATTGTTGTAGTTCCACTGCTATTTGCAAGCATGTCAGATTAGTGTTGAAAGAGATTATTAAAAGAAACCGGATATATAAAATTGTATAGAAGCAAAGGCAAACTACCTTGAATTGCTGGTAAAATCTAGCAGATTTCTGCCTGCAAGTTCTGACTCAGCGTATACGCGTATGAGTCTGCACTTTCGCAGGAATCTGTATTCTCAGCGTATACGCGTATGAGTGAGCTTTCGCAGGAATCTGCATTAAGAGATCTTTCCTCGTTAGTTGCATGAATGTGCGTGGATTTTTCATTTGCTTTCTTTCATACTCTCTTTCGTATGAATGTGTAAAATGATCTTTCTTCGCAATGGCTTTTCTCGCATTCTTTTCATCTTATATGTGATTACAGAATGACATCTGTCGAAGTGGTTGAAGAAATTAGTAAGAAAGTGGGTTAGGAATCACATGTTAATATTAATTGTTCTTGTTCTTCAATCAAAATACTTACAACATAGCTTATTTATGTTACTCAAAATGATAAACAAATTCATTTTTAATCTTACATATTAATGAATATTACTCTCTATCATTAGGAAACTAGTAATAGAGAACAAGTCCATTAAAGATATTAGGTGTAAATGATTAAAATTTTATATTTTTAGTCATTAATTTTGACACATAATAATCTATAATTTTAAAAAGAAAATCTTATTAAGGAACAAATTTCTTAGAAATAAAAAAATATTACCTTTAAGCATATATATGTTGTACTAATTTAAGGAGCTAGCTAGTTCATTTTAGGAGAAAAGATTAACCTACTCAAAGTATTTACTTGAATGAAGATTTAGAGCTATTAGTTTAATTTGAGAAGCTTTGATTGTAAGAAGTACAAGCACCCTTAACATGTGGCAACAATAATGTTATGTTTTTTATCAACACTACTAGGAACATGTGATATCTAACAAAAACTAATTAATCCTTGCATGCTATGAGGGAGCCCAACCCATGTGTGGAAATGAAGAGTTGACAAATGAATATGATTATATGATTAAATCCTTCATCAAAGATATATAGATATCCTCTCTTGACAAGTTAAACTTGGAAACATACAAAATTTTTAAAAGGTGAAGAAACATTAAAATAAATCGTATATAGCTTTCAATTGTAGAAGAAATTAACAATTTATAAAAAGTTCAATGAATGGCTTTGATTAATTTTAATGATAGTTTTGAATGGTAGACAATTCCACATATGATGTGTACAAAAACATAAAACATAGTTTCTTGTAGGACATGAATAATGTATGGGGTTTTCTAAAGAAATGTTGATAATGATAATACTTAGAAATATTATTAATTATGTAAATGTGTGTAAATGGGCATGTTTATACACTGTGTTCCTTATTCTATCCTTATGCTCTTTTGTATCATCCTAATGATAAATCATAGAGTTTCTCAAATGCAATGCCAAATCTCTGAAGCATTTCCACTTCCAAATTAGATTGTTGCACTTCCCCTGTTAAGTGCTAGCATGTCAGCCTAGTGTTGAAAGACATGATTAAAATAAATTCAACATATAAAAGGAAAGGCAATTACCTTGAACTGCTAGATAAATTTAACAGATTTCTGTTGGCAATTTGTGATAAGATGGCGAAATGATCATTCCTTTTCAGCTTTCGAACATAAACCCAAATGCCCAAAATCGCATAAGACTATCTAAGGAGACATTACTAAAAAGATTGAGGGCATAATGCAGATACTGACAAAGTACATCTGATGAGTCAATTCTGTGATAATTTGATCTTTATTTTCTTTGCACTCTGCCGAGCCTTGTGCGATTCCCCATCTCGCAATCGTTGACACCATTTCCTAAAGTATTTAGGAAAGAGTCAATTTCTCTTGGATTTCAAGCTTTCTACTGCTGCTTAATGACTGTTATAACAAACACATTCAGGCCAAAAGAAATTTCTAAAATTAGATTTCTGTTCTCCAGCAACGATCAAAACTCTTTAATGCTAAATTATACTCGTCTTTCACCTTGGTCGGTGCCTCTATTAACCAATGCATGTAATTTCTGATCACAAATTTCTTGTTTTTTCTTTTGGCTGGTTCCAGTTTGTTAGAGATAAAATAAAATCATGTAATCTTGCGTTACAGTCACCATTGTCCATGTTGATATCATCTAGTGCCAACACATGGCCTTCTAAATCTATAAAAGGAGACAAGTAGATGGATTGAAACATCAATTGCAATTTTCGATATCTTGAAAGCGAAGATGACCAAGGCCATGGCAATTCTGATTTGTGCTGTAGTGCTGATGAGTATGTATAATGTGCAGGTAATGAGTATGTATAATGTGCAGGTGGGAGGTGAAGTTTGTCGCAATATGTATGAGGCCTTTAGTAGGGTGGCCCCTTGTGTTTCGAATGGAACTATGACGAAGAAGCCTAGTGGCCGTTGTTGCAGGAACATCAGGAAAGTGCACCTACCTTGCTTTTGCAGCATTTTCATCTCTTCATGGTCTCGTCACCTTATTGATTACTATATCAATCACTGCCGTATGCATGTTCCTCCTTCCTTCAACTGTTCAACCCCTTCAATTGTTAAATCTTCTCCATAAGCGTTTATATGGGATCTGCTTTGAAGAATATTCGCATTCCCCAAATTACCTTCTATTCAATTATTTATTCTCCAATAATGGAGATTTCAACCTATTTTAATGATGTATTTTGCCGCCTATATTAATGATATTTATAGTGCTTTTTAAAAGGTTATGGGCAAAACTTAAATCTTGCCCTGCTCATCAATATTAGAATTTCAACCAATTTTAATGATATATCCTTGGCCCTCATTTATATTAATTGTGAAAATTTAACTTCCTTTTTTGTAAATGGTTATTTGTAATTTTTCAATATTTTTAAATAATTAATTTAAATAAGGTCTTACATTTTAGTCAATTAATTATTTTCAATATTAGAAAGTTTACTGATGTGTTTTCTATTAATAATATTTATTGTTGATCTTTTGATCTTTGTGAAACATTGTGTGGAAAATTGTCCTCTATTTTTTATTTTTGAAATCCATGTTAAGCAATGATTTCTTGTGAAAAATATATATTAAATTTAACATTTGAGATATAACATTTAATTCATAAATATTTTAGCATGAAATTGTTGATGTTGAAATAATTTTCTATTGAGAAATTAGAAAATAATTATTCAATTTATTTAGTTTTTTAAATTAAATTTATAATCCTCCCAATTTACCCTTATTCTTGATGGCTCTGGTATTGAAATGATTTTTTCTTTATAAGTTGTATATTTTACAAAAGTGTTATTTTTAAAGTGAAATCTATCATATTTACATTTTTTATCATCTATATTTTTTTAAGTGCATTTTCCATTCACTTTGATTTGAAAAAAAAGAGTAACTTTCTATAGTTGCAAATTTATTTTTTTCCAAATCAACAACTCCATTCAGATAAAAAATGACAATTAATGAAACACCCAATTAATGAAACACCCACCTTTGATGTGACTTGAGAGGATTGAACCAAGTTAGGTACAATTGATACTATATGAAGATATTTTATTACACCAAACTTGCATATGCTAATTAACTTCCAATCAACATTGATTAGTTCGTTAAATTAATTTCTAGAAATATAGAGGGCATTCTAACAAAACAAACTTTCAACAATTTGGTGTTGGTACTTTTGCTCATGCTTTTATTGCACAAAATCCTAAGTGGGTTGTTTGTGGTTAGTAGTTCTAACTATGTGATGTGAGTGGCATGTTTGACTAGTATATTGTAAGTGGCCTGTGATGGCCTACGTGTAAGTTTTTTCTTATTGCCTTGTTTTTCATCCCTTAGATCCTTTGTTGTATAAGATCAACACCTTTAGTTGTTGTTTATCTAATAAAAAAAAATCACATGATTATTTGTAATTATTAAAGCTCTGCAACATTTTCTAATATTAATCCAACACTAAGTTCCAAGTGGGATGAAATATTGTTATGAAATTCATCCTCATGAGAATTTGTTGAGGATGTTCCAAGGGGGTCAAATTTTTTAGCCAAATCTATCCTCATTCAAGATGTTCTTGAGGAAGTTCCTAGGGGGATCAAATATTTCAGTGTGATCCATCCTCTTTAGAAATCCTTGAGGAAGTTCCATAAGGATTGAAATATTTTAGTCATATCTATCCTCATGGAAACTTCTTGAAGAGAAAAGAGAATCAATTAGGGATTAATACAATATGCAGTCCTAAATGTTACAAAAATAGAAACAACAATAAAAATAAGGTGAAATACAAAAAAGAAAAATGAACTAATACATGATTTAACCATATTGTTTCTCCTTCCAAAATATTTCCCTATAATTTTACCTTTCATAATTTGAAAGAATCTTACTAATGTTCACTTATTAGTTTTTCATTTTCTTGTAGTGTAGTTACAAATATTATAGCATAATAGAAATAAAATGGAAAACAAAAATGCACATAAACTTTAAAAGCATTGTAATTAACTCAAGACAAATAGTGCCTGAACCCATCATTTAAAGTAACATCAAGTTTGAAAAGACATCACAATATGGTCTCACAAGAAGTCAATTCAAACTATTAACTAACTAAGCAAAAAGGATACCACAAACAAAACCAGAAAACAAAAAATTAGTACACTAGAGCAACCAATCAGACATTATACAAGGGGGCATAAGAGCCCCTTTCTAGTCTCCATTTTCAACTTGTCCAAAAAGGAAGCCTTTTTAGGGGGACAACCCATAGCAACATCAATGGAAGCCCCATCACCTTTGAGAGTAACTTTCATGCTTTCCTCTCTCTTGTTGCATTTGGCCTTCTTTTTTTCTAGCTCCTTTTATAAGGTATTAAGAGAGAGGGTGGTCTTTTCAATTATATATTTACTGTAGGCAATGAGGTCTTGTAGTTTCCTATTAAGATGAGACTATTTGGCCTAAACATTGGCTAAGGCACTAACCATTTCATTATTCTCCTCCTCCATCATGATCTATCTCTTAAGCTCTTTGATTTTTTCATCCATAATTTCCCAATTTTTGAGCTTTTGAGAAAATTCACCTGCCACTACCCATATACTCTTATCTCCCTTGCCCTACGTCCCATTGGTTGCCCTCTTCTCTGCCTCAACAATGCCCTCCATCATATTTATCTTCCTATCTATTTGCAGTTGCAAAATTATCCATTTAGAAATGACATTCTACCTAATCTAGAACACACATTATTCATCTATGTTATTGATGAAGGGTGCTCCCCTTAATACTACAAACATATAACAGGAATAGAGAAACAACAACAATTTGCAAGAATAGAAAATGGGCTTCTTATTATCTCCACAAATGTGGAATTACAAATTTCATAATTACAATATGCAAAGCTACATGGGCATTTTCCTTACAATATTCTATAGGAAAAAGACTTGAATAATCACCGAGAACTACCTAGACAATAGCATGGGCCTTCCTTATATAGACAATTTTCCACCACCCGAGAAGGTTCCATAATTTTATCCCTTAAGGACAACCAACCCTAGAATTATTTTAGTTTTCATTTTATTACATCAGAGTTGGCTCAAAACAACTTTCAAAACTCAAAAAGAAATTTTGAAGGAAATTTATTTTCTTCCATTTGAGGTAACCCAACCTTTAAAGACCATAAGTCATCACTTGTTGACCTGATTGGCTATTATGATCCCATTTCAGAAAGGGCGCGAAGTGCTCAACAATATCTAATTAGTGCAAGCTCCAATCAGCTGAAGTTTTGACCTCATTTAAGGCCTCTAAAGCCTTCAAAATTGAGTTTAGAGTTTTTGTACCCTGTTGTCAATATCAAAAAATTTCAATATCTTCAAAGCTAGACTTGATCTGAAAATGAAACTTTACTGACAGGCTGATATGACCAAAGTGAACCTCCAAGGAAGAAAATAGGCCCTTCTGAGCTCAGATAAAAAACTTACTAAAAATAGAAAATTTCCAAAAATAGAAGCTCTGCACAAGATAACCCTTATTCAAAAGAAACCATAAATATTTTTTTTTGGGGTGATGCAAGATTTCCCTTACACCCAATGTGATCTTGTCAAACGCCAAGGGTAATTTGAGAAGTGACCCTATCACGACTCAGGTGTGTAGAGGAAAACCGAGAAAGCTAACCTCCTCTCTTGTTAGCCATGATGAATCTTCTAGAGGTTGTCATTTCCATTTGACCAAATATTCTTCATATGTCATGTTCCTTGTACTTCTACCAACACGACTATCTAGTATATCCTCAATCTCCTTGATAGATGAAGTAGTTTCCGGAATACTCCATTGTGCTTCTATGATCCTATCTTCAACACCCCCTTCATGATACTTTGTCAGATTTGAAATGTTAAATATTGGTGAAATATTTAGCTTAGTAGGAAACTCTACCAACATATGCATTTCTTGAATCATGCTTCTTTAGTATATTACATGGCCCAAACTTCTTCATTTTCAGCTTATTATATGTACCTACTACAAATTGCTCCTTCCGCAAATGAACCATGACTTCATCCCCAACCTAAAATTCCTTATACATCCTTTTCTCATCTGCCTTAGCCTTATAGTGTGTATTCATCTTGGTAATATGCTTCCTCACCTCCTCATGGATGTTCTTCAAATATTCTGCAAAATCCTCAGCTTCAACACTACTTATTTCTCCTTTGTCTATGTTGCTCAACTCAGAAGCATTTCTGGGACTACATCCATATACAATATGGAATGGTGATTTACTAGTTCTCCTATTGATGGAATTATTGTATGTAAATTCTCCCTGTGGTAAAATCAAATCCCATCTTGTTGGCTTATCATCAACCAAACACTTTAGCAAATTCTCTAAACTCATATTCACCACCTATGTCTATCCATTAGTCTATGGATGATGCGATGAGCTAAACTTCAAATCTATCTTTAACTACTTCCATAATGTACACCAAAAATATCCAACAAACTTAATGTCCCCGATCTGAAACTATGGTCTTTGGAAAACCATGTAGTCTCACCACTTATTTGAAAAAAAATTATACCACATCAACAACATCGTTCATCTTCTTGGAGGGAATGAAATGTACCATCTTTGAAAACCTATCAACTACCACAAAAATTTAATCATGTCCCCACTGAGTCCTTGGTAAACCAAGAACAAAGTCCATATTGATATCCTCCCAAGGCTTCTCTCGTACAGGTAATGGCTGATACAACCCTGTATTCTGCTTTGCTCCTTTTTTCATTTGACATACTCTACAACTCTGTACAAAATTATTGACATCTTATTGCAATTGTGGCCAATAATAATTCTCACTAACTAGAGCAAGGGTTTTATCTTGACCAAAATGTCCATCCAATCCTCCGCTATGCTTTTCCTTGATCAGATTCTCCCTCATAGAACTTCGTGGAATGCACACCTGAGTCCATCTGAATAGCATACCATCCTAGATGATGAAATCCAACCACTTTTTTATGTCTAGAGTAATAGGTTTTGTACAAGCTTTCCAAGCTTCACAAAAATTAGGGTCCTCTGGATAAAAACTATTAAGTTCCTTGAACCCAACCACCTTAATCTGCATCTCTATCAAAAAAAGTTGTCTTCTACTAAGTGCATATGCAACCTTGTTAGACTTTACACTCCTTTATTTCAAAACAAATGTGTAACTATACAAAAACTCAACCCATTTCAAATGCCTTTGATTTAACTTTCCTTGACTATTCAACTATTGCAAATTTTGATGATTAGTATACAAAACAAACTCCTTAGGAAGAAGATAGTGTCTCTAATTTTTCAGTGCCTGGACTATAATAAAATTCCTGATCATAAATATAATATTTTCTCTTGACATCATTTAACTTATCACTGAAATAAGAAATAGGTTTACCTTCTTTGCTCAAAACAACTCGTATTGCAGTATCACTAGCGTCACAGTCTACTTGAAACACCTTATTAAAATTTGGAAGTGCTAAAACAAGTTGTTCTGTAACTTTTTGTTTCAACAATTTAAAACTCTTATCCACCCCTATAGTCCACTTAAACTCTTTCCTATCTTCTCTCATTGTTTCAGTCAAGGGTCCACAAATACTACTAAAATTGCTAATAAACTTTCTATAAAGTCTAGCCAAACCATGAAAAGGTCTTAACTTAGTAGCACTCCTTGGAGTAGGCTATTCAAGGATAGCCTTCACTTTCTCTGGGTCCATTTTTAGACCTTATGCTGAGACTACAAACTCCAAATACACTAACTCCTTCTTCACAAAACTGCACTTCTTCAAATTAATCAACAATTTCTCTTCCCTTAACTTCTCAAACACCCTACGAATATGCATTATATGCTCCTCAAATGTCTTACTAAAGATCAAAATATCATCTAGGTAAACAATGACAAACTTACCCAAAAATTCTTTTAGAACCTCATTCATGAGTCGCATGAAAGTGTTCAGTGCATTGGTTAGCCCAAAAGGCATGATTAACCACTCATACAACCCTTTCTTTCTCTTGAAAGAAGTCTTCCATTTATCTCCTTCTCTGATCTGAATCTGATGATATCCAATTTTCATATCTATATTTAAGAAATACACAGGTCCACTCAAACAATCCATAATATCATCTATTCGTGGTAATGGAAACCTATACTTGATTGTGATATTGTTTATAGCCCTAGATTCCATACACATCTTCCATTATCCATTCTTCTTTGGTGCTAATATTATTGGTACAACACATGGACTCAAAATTTCTCGAATCAAACCCTTCTGCAACAAATCATGTACTTATTTGTTCAATTCTTCACTTTCTGCCAGTGTCATTCTATGTGTTTCCTTATTTGGAAAATTAACTCCTAGAATCAAGTCCATCTAATGAATGATCTTCCTTAGAGGTGGTAATCCATTAGGCACATTATTAGATATAATATCTTAAAACTCATTGAACAAATTTGCAAATTCTATAGGTACATCTTCTACTTCCCCTTAACCAGATTTTAGAATTAATAAAAAACACACATGGTCATGCTTCATACCCTCTAGGAATTTTCTTCCATCAACAAAACTTATTCTTGCAAGACTACATACCTTTTCTCCTATTTCCTTCAATGACTTTAGCTTATGTCGCACTCCATCCTTTGTTAGGGAATAGGTATTCACATGACCATCATGTACAACACATCTATCAAACTGCCACAGTCTACCCAACAACATATGACATACATCCATAGGTATGATATCACATAGTACATCATCATGGTATCCACCAATCTTGAATTTTACTAGGCAATGTTCATTGATTATGACCTTGTGGTCATCCTACACCTAGGCGATCTGGTGATTTGAATTATGAATTAGATTACAATACCTAGTGTGAAAACCTGCAGTATTGTGAAATTTGACATAAAAACTAAAAAGACTAACAACAAAATTGCAAGCCAAAAAGTCTCTCCATTCTATTCAAAATTGGAGTTTATACAAGTTGAATAGATCCCAAGGGTCACAAAAATCCCTTGGAATTGAAATTAAAAGTTAGCATAATGCTTATTACAAATAAACTATTAAAACTATCAAAATTTATCAAAACAACTATATATAAAATTTAGGTCCACTTGGAGAAGGCATAACTTTCTCATCCTAGCTTCGAATTGTGAACTATTTGATGCATTGAAAAGGTACTCAAATAATTTGGAGTGAAGTTATTTATGGATATATAAAGCCAAAGCATTAGAGTTGTCTTTAAGGCAAGAGTAAATTGGTCTTAAAGCTTTAGTATTTGGTTCAAAAATTCAGAGGTGAGCTTAGTGTGTTCAGGGAAATGGAGAAGAATCAAGTTTGTGAGGACAAATTGAAGAATGTGGCAGTGGATCATCCTCATCCTGCAAAGCTTCACAAAAAGATGAATCCACTTCCTCCAAGGAGAGGGGTTGTGAAAAGAGATATTTTTCAATCCATTTTCCATCTTGCAGATCTGCATGCCAAGGACTCCAAAGGCACCTAGAGGAGCTTTAGGGAAAGAGATTTTTTACTTCCCTTTTGATGTCCTGCTTATTATGTATTATGATGTGTTTATGTTTTGTTAGACTGTATTAGAGGTTTAAATGTGTATGTAAACAAGCTTCTTTTTTAAAGCTTTCTTTGGTTGCATTTGCATTCACTGTCAATTAGGGTATTTTTAAAAATAATGGTCATTTCTATTGCAATGATGAGGAGATAGCATTTCTTTAGTTTGTAATATGTATGTGCCAAAAAATTAGAAGATATGTACAGTCGATTTCATGCATTTGGGCTGAGATTGTTTGGATAACCAATTGTCAATCAAGAGCTAATCCAGGAAGAATAAACAAAAATGGAGGAAGTGGGGGCTTAATATTAGATGTAACATCACATTGTGGGATCAAATTGGTATCACCGATGGTGATTTGTAAACCTTTATCCCTTTCTTCTTCAAAATAGCAAAGAGAGGTTCAACTAAAAGCTCTATTAATTTATTAAGTAGACCATGCTGACATTGTTAGAAAGGATCCAATCAAATAGAAGGATGCAACTAAAAACTATCTAAACATGCAATCTTAATAAAAATGCATATAATCCATGCATACTAATAATTAGAGAAGTAATACTCTATAAAAAATCATGATTATACCCAATTAATCTTGAATCCTAGAGTGCCAAATTTTTCCTTGAAAAATCTAGATTCATGAAAAAGTCATTGGCCAATCGTTGACCCAATTTTTAATGACATTTTATGTTTTGAAAAAATTAAAATCATGTTAAAATTCCTTTAAAATGGTAAAAATTATGAACATTTTGATGCAAAGACCTGTGAACCCTAGAAAAACTAGTGAAACCATTGATCACTTAGAAATAGGACCGATTTTAGATGATATCAATGTTTGTTTAGAATCAACATGGAAAGTGTTAGTATTATTTTTTAAACAAATGGTTTGAATCCAAACACCATGAATTGAGGTGATTTGGACTTTCAAGGAGTGCCAACTCTCTATATTCTAAAGGTAAATGACGCAGTTAAAACTAGAAAGGACAAATCTATTGTCTAACTTTGTAGCAGAGAAATTAGGGGTCAAAGAAATGTGATCTCATGGAATGCTATGACTGTTGAGAAGGCCATGGAAACTTTTAAGGAAATGCAATTAGTAGGTGTAAATCCAAACTCCATGACTTTTGCCAGGATCTATTATATGGAAAGTGACATATATGTTGTTGCTTACCATTTGTTTGCAAAGAACTTATGCCATGTGCCTTTCAATACTGGTGGTAGGCACTTCTATTCAGATGGAAACCCATCTGAGTAGGTTACTTGGAGTGCAAATGTGAAAGAAGGGTTCACTTTTTTTTTTTAAATGGCTACCAAATGTAAACATAAAGCAGTGATGTTGATAAAGATCTTATTGTATAAGTTCTATGTTTTAGATTGATGTACATTATTGCCATACTATTTTTAATATTTGTAATTGAACTGAAGCATTAGTAAATGATTTCCATGATAAAGTCTTTTTTTATATGGCATCCTCTATGATTGCTAATTGTATTTTAGTACACATCATTTTGTTTGACTGTATTTGTTTTTGTAGGCCTTGTTGGTGGTGTTATTTTCCAAAGGCCCTATTAACGGTGTCATTTTTCTTTCTCATTACATATAATATATTATGAAACATGCATATAGAAAATTTTATGGAATATGTTGATAATATTGAGAGATTTTGATTAAGATGGGTATCCAACAGAGACTTTCAACCAACTAAGACTTTCAAATCTATCAACAACCATGGTTCTCTTATTGCATCATTCAACATATTTTCCCCAATTAATGGGCCACTTCTAATGGTATCTCCTGGATTAGCTCTTGATTAAACCTGTGACAAATGAAAATAATTTGAAATATGAATAAAAAACCAATTATACAATATATATTAATCATGTATTAAACTAGTGAAGATCAGATGAAACATGTGCAGCAGCAACACAAAGGTGAAATGGGGTCAAATTATTGATGAAGAGTGGTGCTTACAGGTGGAGTCGAGGCTAGATGCATAGGCTATGTTGACAGATGCCCTCCTTTGACCCTCCTTCACCTCTGCTTTGCCACGCACAGAATATAACAAAATGAAATAAAATGATCCCTATGTTTTTTTTAAATTTATATTCCCGCGTTGGTCAAAATCATGACAACCTATCATGGTTGTCATAATTACGACCAACACGGGAATGGATTAAAAAAAATTCAAATTTTTCCTTCTATAAACCGACCAAGGAAAACCATTTTAATGCTTGGTCAGAAATGTGGGTCAAATGCACTAGTGAACATATCTGCATAAATGATTCAACATAGGAAAGAGATGAGAATGAAAACTTTTGAATCTTCCTTCTAACGTAATGAATTTGATGAGAACCATGACAACATATTTTTATTCTTTGAGAAGCTCCAACCTATTGAATTTGTTCTGCAACCTAGGGGCATTCTTACCAGAGTTGAGGAACTATTTGATATCTACCTTGAAGTGACCATTGGAATTTTGAGGCATCACTTTTCCTTAAGCTAAAAGACACATCATCTGTGTAACGGTTTCTATAGAAATCATAAAAAATGCACCACCAATGCTAATTTTCCCATCATCATATAAATTTGGAAATTTCTCTGATAGGTATAGGTTATAAACCTTCATGCCTTCCACATACTAGTCCATATGGCCCACCTAGATAATGGGCCATAAGATTGAGTTACTTTTGTACACCTCACAAGAATCTAACTTGATTTGATTTAGATCTCCTCCCATGAACTTGGGTGGAGCCACAATAGTGGATTACACTTTTGTAGGTGAAATGACACTGAAATGTACATTCTAAAAAACATCTTCACTTTCAAACACATATTGCCAGTAAACCGTTTCAAATGAAAAGATGAAGTAAATTAGACTCTTTAACTATTTTGTGTCTAGATTATAAATATGTTTTTTTTTAAATGGAGGTTATTTAAATCCATTTTTCTATCTCCCACAAAAACTAGTATGTTGCCAAAAAAAATATTTTTAAAGAGTGACACTCACTTCATAATGCACAACTTTTATCTAAAATAGATATCAATGTGATTCTTTCAAATTTAGTTTCGAAACATCCTTCTATAATGTCTGGAATTGGTTTCATAACTTTATCCTTAGTATTTAATATTTTATTAATGTTTGAGGTTGACTTAGCTTTAATTTTGACATATGTTCATTTAATAGCTTGTAACTTGTGTATTTGTCTAATTTCATTAATTTTTTTTGATAGAAAGAAGACTTCAATCCATATTATATTGTTATTTTTTAGAATTTTTTTCTCTTGCTTACTTTTTTTCCATTAACATCGAACATAGAGGTTTATTTTTGGTAAGAAACCTACATTTGATTGGCGCCAAAAAATATGTACATAATAAAATAAAAAAATATTAAGTTTATAACCATTAGAAAGATCATTCTAAGTACATGATTCATATAAATGGGCTTGTCAATAGTGTTCCATTTGAGCCCTCTGATGGAGCCCTGAAGACATGAAATATTTAGTAATTTCTTTCCATTTATAAAATATGCATAATCATGAGGTTTTAATAGAAATTACTTTCGATAGAAGTTAATTTTGGTCGAAACTAATAGGTTTCGATTGAAAGTACTTTCTATCGAAATTACTTTCCAAATATGTCATGGTTCAAATATTAACTTGGGTACTTTCAACTGAAAGTACTTTCCTACTTTTGATAGAAACCTAGTTGACTGAATTAATGTTTTTTTAGGCTAGTAATGATTTCATATAAATAAAGATGCTTTTTTCTTATTTTTTAAACTTAAAATTTGAAGAATAATTTGTATTTTTGAAAAGGAAGACATTTGGAAGTGTATTTTTTATATTTTGTCAAATTTTAGAAGAGCATTTATGTGAAGGAAAGTGATGGGAAATAAAAGGACAAGGGTAAAAAAGACAAAAGAAATTATTCACCTTTAACCAAACAAAGACTACATGAATAATCATTGGAAATATATTATCATATGAAGGAAGGTATGTCTTGTTGGAATTATGATGGATTTTGGGTTGAGATGAAAATTGTTGATGCTTTTGAGTTTGTCATTGATGGAAATTCTATTATTTATATCAGATTTTATATATAGGCTGCATATACTAATCGACTAGATGGATAGGTAAGGAAGATTACACTAAGAATTCTGATTGGTGACCGTGATGATAGTAATAGAGAAGTTTTTTATGTGGTGGTCAAGTTAGATGACATTTTAGGAGATGTGATTACTCCTAGTGGATTACCAAGGTCAGCTAACTACAATTCTACAACCACAAGTGATAACTCAATATTTTTGGTGAGTTAGTATTTTTGTGATATAGTAAGTGTGAACCGATTATGTTACCATTTGGTGCCTGATGATCAGATGATCAAGGCAGTGGAGTTTTGGGCTGACATGTCAATATGTTTTGGTTAATATATTTTTGGCCAACATGTTTGGTATGTTTGACTTGGTCTTCCATAATTTAGGTCAGTTTTGTGGACCAACTTTTAAGACATTTTTCAAGTCTTATCTGACTTAAGAACTATAGTATAAAGGTGAACTAAATAACATGATTTAGGGTTATGATAATGAGTTTTGGTGTTGAAGTTAGAGACAAAGGTAGGACGATGTGCTAGAGTTGAAAGATTATAGTGGATCTGATAGCAAATATCATCAATCAAGGTTGTTGTTACGAAGATGTCATCAAGGTTCCACAGGAAGGAACTCTACCTCTGATCCTTTTATCCTTAGGTGGGGAGTTCCTGAGTCAGTCCCTTGTGTGGATGATGTATTTCTGTGTCCTTTTGGTTTATTGGTTTTGTGGATCTTGTAGCTAGTTTCTTGTCTTTTGCATTAGTTGAGAATGAGGTTTTGAGTATGGTAGCTCTAATTATCTTCATGGTATGTTCAATTTTTGTTAGTATATTATTGATGTGAATTATTGTTCATATGAGCGTATAATTTAGTAATTTATCGTTATTAGAAGTTACTTATATGTACTAGTGTATCTTGTTAGGAACGAGTTAGTATGTGATTAAATCATGTGATTTTAATATCAATAATAAAGACTTTTATGGTATTATTTAATAATATTCATAATAACAAAATGCCTATGGCAATAATAGTAATAAATGTCTTAATAATAGTGGTAAAATTTAGCTTATGTTAGTAATTACCTAATATATATATCACTATTATATTTTGTAAAGAATATGGATAAGTGTATGAATAAATAATATGTTTTATAATAATGATATTCATAATATTTAAATATTTTTAATATTAATAATAATGTACATCTTACTTATGGTATATGTACCATGAGAATATGGGTGCACACATATGCCTATGAATACATATATAAATATATATTATTATTAAATAATGAATTAATTATGTGAAGGAAATTATTATGAAACTATGGTAAGTCTATGTTATTTTTATATTTGGGAAATGCTTTTGGTAAATTACCATAGTAAGTAAGTTAGTAAAATTAATCCTAAAACCTTTATTATCTATTTTGTCATCCTCAAATTTAGGAGACATAGATTAAAATCTTATTAAGTAAAATTTGTTTATCCCTTCACGGGAATGGTTTTACAAACTGTATTATTAACGAATAACTGGTGGATAGTTGCATCGGTTGGAATACCTGTGCAACTACTCCCCAATCTATATATAGAGAGATCTCCTGTGTGAGAGGGGTTGGATATGAATTTGGATTCAAGAAGAGATATTGTATGGTTGAGCATTTTTATTTGTAGGAAATTATATTTTTGAGGAGAGAATTCGTTATTCTTTGAGATTGACATTTGGTTGTTTCAGGTAGAGGCTGGAGATTGTATCCAAAAGGATTTGAAGGAATGCTGGAAGAGTTTGAGAGGATTAGATCCTTCTTCATCAACCAAATCCCCACAGGACTCCAGGTTGGAATTCATCCTGAGAGTTATCTCTCCTTTGTAATATGAAATGATGAAAGTATGGTTGAATGTTTCTCTGTATGCTTATTGTTTGTATAGGCTTCAGAATGTTTATGTTATATATAAATATCATTGTGCTTGTATTAGTGATTAAGAGATTAGGTTCATGTTTACATGGGTGACCCCACAATAGTGGGTTACAGTTTTTTAGACATGCTATTTTTTGTTGAAAAAAACATATTTTTAATAAAATATGATGATTTAAGCATTGAGAGGTTCCATTTGAAGGAATTAATTACAAATGGTTAGCTCAAAGCCTCTTAGGTAAAAAAATATTGATATAACATCTATACTTCTCATTCATACCTACAATTGAGTCTCCTTTGCACCTATTAAAATGCTGACAAAAAATCACTTCGACTTTATCTTTATGTAGATCAAATGAATCCATTTGACAAACCTATATATTTAGTAAGGTACTACTAAGAAAAATATTTTGAATGAGTATAATGTTAATATATATTAAGTTTATGATGACTTTGTATTTTCAGTTTTACTAAACATAGATATTTCACCATATGTCTACCTCTATGTTTGACACTTATGGAAAACTAGTAAATGAGAGAAAAAAAATTCTAAAAAATATCTATGCCCTAGGTATTGAAGTTATCTTTCTATCAAAAAGAATAAAAATAAAATTGGACAAAAAAATGATAAGTTATAAGCTATGTAGTCAAGGTATGTCAAAATTACAGTTTAGTCATCTTCAAACATTAATAAAATATGCAATAATCATGATAATGTCATCGAACCAATTGCATGCCCTCAGTATGGATCTTACAAAACTAAATTTGAAAGAAGAACATTGATATATATTTTAGAAATAAAGTTATGCTCTATGAAAATAATGTAACTCTTCGAAAATGATGTTTTCAACAACATACCTATTTTTGTGGGAGAAAGAAAAAACTATTGAAATCAATTAAAAAATAAAAATAAAAAATATATTTAGAATCTAGATATAAAATCCTAAAAGACTCTAACTTACTTCATCTTCTGATTTCAAATGGTTTAACGACAATATGCATCTGAATCTGAAAGTATTTTTCAAAATATAGAGTTCAGTGTTCGTTCAGGAAAAAAAGTGTAACCCACTATTGTGGGTTCACCCACATAGAATTATTTCCTATGTTGTATGTATATGAATATTTCTATATTTGTAAGAGTCTGTAGACTCCTTAGTATTCTCCTTTTATCTCCTTTCTTATTCAGAATGTCCATGAGTGCTTCAAGAATTTAGAACTATTATTCCAAGCTTACTGGCCCATATTTGTTTTAGTACCACCTTTCTTCGTTTAGGTTTGAGGCAGGGTTATAGAGTCGGATCTGTCAATCATTTTATTTAATTTTATATCATCATGTAGAAATGCACAGATCTTGTAAACAATTCGCACAGATTTGTGATCCTGGATTAGGATTACTTATATTGTAGTTTTTGTCATTATTTGTCATTCTGCAAAGAATCACGCAGATTGGTGAATGAAATGCGTAGTGTGCAGTTTGATTCAATCCCCAGTTAGTATTGTTTGATCTTATGTTTATACAATCCTGAGTTAGTATTATTTTGTTGTCATGTTTGGATTAGGGTTTGTTTGTTAGTATTATTTTGATGTTGTGTTTGGATTAGGGTTTGTTTATAGAAGTATAACATTTCGTTTGTTTATACAAGTATAACATTTAAGTATAAGTTTGATACTTTACTTTTACTTTAAGTTATACTTGTATAAAGAAATTAGGTACCTTTCAGGATGTTAGAGATAGGTTTCATCTCCATAGGAGTTAAGATGCAGCTTCTAGATTTTGAGTTTCCAATTTAATTCACACTTAGTTAAAATTTCAGACACGAGAGATTTTATGGAGCATTGTGTTTTGGCATATGGAATTTTGTGTAAACTTTATATATGTTCATTTCTTGGTTAGCAGAGGTTATATGGTGCATTTAGATGGTTTAATAGGGTTAGGATGTGTGTAGGAGAAGGATTAGGGTTTATGATTTTTTGGAGGATCAGGACTATTCTAGGCCTCCCTTAATGCTCCTAATTTTCCTAAGCATCCCTAAAATCTCCTATTCTTTTCTATTATTTGATAAAAGTTCTCGAAAGTGTTTATGATATATTTTATTTCTTTTATGATGTATTTTTGATGTGTGGGTTAAGGGTAGAAAACCTAAGAACACTAAGTGAGTGGCTCTCGATGCTGGGTCAGGGCCCTAAGTGGCTAGTACCAGGATAACCGACTGAAGAGTTATTTAACAAGTGATAATTCAATTAAAACTTATGGGAATGGGTTCAAAGATTAAAATTATTAATGTATGCCTCACCTGTGCCATTAGTGCTAGTAAAGGCTATGGATGGGAGTGGAAGAAGGTGCCTATGCGTAGGTACGATTGAATGAAACTTGTCTGTATGAAAGGCATTCAGTTCCGCATGTGCCTACTTGGGGGCCAGGGATCAAAGTGGCTAGTACTAGGACAATCCAAGGGGTGAGGGCTACGCAATGACACTCACTTAGGTTGTTTCTTAGAGTTTCTACCAAGCCTTAGAACCTTTGGGAAAAGATTTATACTTGATCTTCTTTTCATTTTCGATTTGGGAAAGGTTACCCCAACCCTAGGTATGGCCTAGCTATCCCTTCTTTGTGGACCTTGTTATTTATCTCCTAGCATGGGGGAGTGGGCCTTTTGGCATCCACGTGGTTGGGTGGTAAATCTTTTTATCAAGGTACCTTTTATGGATGTAGTGCTTAAAGATTCATGCTTGCATAGTGTACCAGTTTTGAAGAATGAAGACTTGTATTTATCTTTCATGATGTAAAATTATTGTTACCTCCCAAGGGGAGATGAATGTAATGTAATCATTAATGTATTTCAAAATGATGTATCTGGAATGGGTCGACTTAGGAAAAAGGAAAAGGGAAAGCATGAACTTTATGTATATGATGTATGGTGAAAAAGAAAAGGATTTTGTAACATTCCAAGTAAAGTAGTATGTTTCTCATTATTGTTGATTAAGTGAAAAGCTATTGAAAAAAAAATGTAATATTTGTAATGTATCAAATGATTTAGATGATTCTATTTTCTTTAAAAGTTATATTCTTCATAAAGGATACTTAAGAATGTAGATGGATTTAAATGCCAAATTGAAATATAAGTACTTTGTATTTCTTTATAAAGAATCTACAAATGTTGTGATGTAGTTTGCTTAAGAAGTAAATCAAGTTGCTAGTACACTAGAAATAGACTTAAATGAATTTTGCATTAAATAAGAAGGGAACCTTGGGGGAATCTAAGTTAATCTATGGTTTGTTTATATAATTTTTTTTTAAAATTCAAAATTTTTCATAAATCATTACTTAGGTTTTCTTTTACAAAGAGAATCTTTGTTCTCTTCCCTAGTTCCCTTGCGGGGCATGACATATTTGGTATTAGAGCACTAAGTTGCTACACTGGGGCCCAGGGAGTTTGGCATATACTTCTTAAAATTTTTATTCATCTTAGGAAAACTTAAAATTGAAATCAAACTAGGACCCTTAAAACTTATTCTTCCTATTACCTATGGCAGGATGCCTCGTATAACCTGTGGTAGAAAGGGAGGCACCCGAAACACCCCTCCTAGATCTCAATAGGAAATTTCTAAAGAGGAGGAACAATATGAGGGAAGAGAGGATCAATCTAATAACCAATCTAGAGGTTTTTAGGGGGCTCAAGTACAAGAACTACTACAAAAGATTCTAGAGAGGTTAGATGCAAGACATGATAGTGGTCATGATGGGGAGACTAACACTCACCATGAGGAAAGGGAATGGAGTCCTAGGAGGAGAGATTAGGAAGTGGAAGAAGATGCTTTGCGTGCTTCTCACATGCGAGACCTCCTTAGGAATAAGACTAGCCCCTTTAAAAGAACTCAAGGTGGATCTAATGCTAAAACTTGGCTACTAGACTTAGAAAAGCTTTTCTCCATGCATCCTTACAGTAGCAATACCAAAGCCTACTTTGTAGTCATTCACCTTAGAGACTTTGCATCCACTTGGCAGGAAATAGAGAAAGAGAAACTTCACATAGATATTACCACTCTTTTATGGGAACTATTCCTATAACTCTTCCGAGCCAGATTTCTTTCTGATCACTGGAGATGAGAAAGAGCCGAAGAGTTTCATAACTTAAGGCAGCTAACTATGTTAGTTGATGACTATGAGCGGAAGTTCTTTGAACTCAACCCATACTCAGGATATAAGGATGATGAAACCATGCTAACTCAACACTTCCTTAGAGGACTCAACGGTCGCTTGGCTGACAGTGTACAAATGATTGAACCTTAGATAGTTAGTGATGCAGTCATCAAGGCTTGTCTTGTGGAACAAAATATAGCCTTGGGGTTAGGAGGTCAGATAGGTGGCCAAGGGGGTAATGTCTTTCAGGTCGGGTCAGGTTTCAAAGGGAATCTATCTCAAGGGGCACCTAGACCTAAAAACTATCCTCCCAAAGGAAGTCAGAACCACCAAAAAATAAAATTTCACAACAACAACAACAACAATGGCAACAACAATAAAAATGGGGGTTCTCAATCCAACAATTACTGCAATTGGCAACATGAAAAGCGATACCCGAACCCTCGACTAGCTCAGAGTATGCCTCAAAAATCTAGTCAATGTAGCTATCAGTAGTCCAAGGCACCTTTTGTAGGAAGGAATTTTGTTAAGAACACTGGATGTTACTCTTGTGGTCAACATGGGCACATTATATTTAATTTCCCTTAGAAATCTACCCTAGCAGCTAGCTATAGACAGGCCTCTTCAAAACCAACACTAGGTAATGCAGGTAGAACTCACTGAGTATTTGCCGCATTAGACCATGGACAAGCCAATCATCAGGGATTAATCATCGAAACTTGAATTTTGTTAAGGGGTATCTCTACCACTATACTATTTGATTCAGGAGCAACATATTCTTTTATTTCACCCTCTTTAGGAGAGCAATGTGGGTTGAAGGCTGTAAGGTAGGAAGATAGGTGGCAAGTTGAGCTAGCCTCTGGGGCAAGAATAACCTTTGACTCTTGTGTCTAGAGTTGCAAGTTAGAGCTTGGACCTTTTTCCACCTTAGTAGATCTCCGAGTAATTCCTCTAGGCTCGTATGGAGTAGTTTTGGGTATGGATTGGTTGGATGCTCACAAAGCCACTTTGGATTATAGAGACAAAATCATTTAGTGTTCAGATGATTTAGGAGAACCTAGGAAGATTTTTGGGGTGCAATGACCCATCTCTCTTCGCATGATTTCTATGATGCAGCTCAAGAAGTGCATGCATAAAGGATGCCAATTATTTACAGTCTTAGTAGAAGACTTGGACCAAGGAGAGAGTAGGGATGTATCACTAGATCATCCCCTATTATAGGAGTACTTGGATGTTTATCCCAAGGAAATTCCAAGAATGCCACCCAAGAGGGACATTGGCTTCCAAATTGAGTTGGTTCCAGGAGCAGAACCAATCTCCAAAGCTCCATACCATATGACCACACAAGAACTTGGGGAACTCAAGCTTTAGTTGGAAGGCCTTTTGGAAAAAGGATTTATCAAACCTAGTGTGTCACCATGGGGTGCACCAGTAATATTTGTGAAGAATAAAGATGGCTCTCTTCGATTATGCATCAACTATCGTCAACTCAAAAAAGTCACGATCAAGAATCGGTATCCTTTACCCCGCATTGACGATCTATTTGATCAAATGAAAGGGGCAAAAATATTTTCAAAAATTGATCTCAAGTCAAGATACCATCAAATTAGAATTCAGGAAGCCGATATTCATCGAACAACTTTTTGTACCAGGTATGGTCACTATGAGTTCATTGTGGTACCATTTGGGTTAATGAACTCCCCTTCTGTATTCATGAGATTAATGAATGGGGTTTTCAGAACTTACTTGGATAAATTTGTGATTGTTTTCTTGAATGATATTTTTGTATTCTCCAAAAATCTTGAAGAACATGAGGTTCATCTTCGCCAACTATTGCAGTGCCTTAGGGAAAATTAACTTTATGCCAATGCAGAAAAGTGTGAATTTTTTCAGACAGAGGTTAAGTATCTTGGACACATCATTTCAAGAAATGACATCGCTGTTGATCCAACCAAAATTCAAGCCATAGTGGAGTTTCCAACTCCAACTAACATCCCCAAAGTTCAGAGCTTTATGGGACTAGATGGGTATTACAAATGGTTTGTTAGAGAGTTCTCTTGGATAGCTCATCCCATTACTTCCTTGCAAAGGAAAGGTAAGAAGTTTATTTGGTTAGAAAAATGTGAGGCCGCTTTCCTATGTTTGAAGGAAATATTAACCAGTGCTCCAATCTTGGTGGTTCTTGAACCATTAGGAAAATTTGTAGTTTGCAAAGATGCCTCACTAGAAGGGATTAGGGTGGTTCTTATACAAGAAGGAAAATTTGTGGCTTATGAGTCTAGGAAGTTTAAAGATCATGAGCTCAACTACCCCACCCACGATCTAGAACTTGCAACAGTAGATCACACCTTAGTAAAGTGGAGACACGTTCTATTGGGTCAGAAGTTTGAACTCCAAACAGATCATCGAAGTCTTCACTACATCTTCTCTCAACCTAACCTTAATGCTAGACAACACAGGTGGATGTAATTCTTATGTGAATATGAGTTTGAGGTTAAGAACATCCAAGGGAAGATGAATGTGGTGGCAGATGCTTTGAGCAGGTGTAGACATGTTTTATCAACACTATCCCTAGGCACAGATTTGGAGAAAACAATCAGGGAGGCTCTCACTTTCAACTCTTGGTTTTAAGAGGTTAAGGCAGAAATAGAGTCAGGAGGACCCTTGGAAGGTCACTTCTTAGGATACTCCTTAGATACCCTTGGGTTGTTGCGACAAAAAAATAGAATCTATGTGCCCGTGGCAAGAGATCTTCATGTGCTTATCCCTTTAGAAAGCCACAAGGCACCCTATTCGACACATCTAGGGGTGAAGAAAATGTATGCTGACCTATGCTAGTTGTACTATTAGATATGAATGAAGAGAGATATTGTAGACTACGTGGTGAGATGTTTGGGATTTCAGAGAGTGAAAGTTGATCATCAACACCCCGCTAGTCTATTGCAACCTCACCTAGTGCTAGAATAGAAATGGGACATTATTTCCATGGATTTTATTGTGGGACTTCCAGTTACTCCCAGGAGACATGATGCTATCATGGTAACAGTTGATAGACTCACCAAGGTAGCCCATTTTTCTCCCATGCAGTCCTCCTACTCAACAGCTTCTATAGCCAGAGTATTCATGAAGGACATTGTGAGACTCCATGGTATTCCCAGGAAAATCATATTTGATCATGATCCAGTACTCACATCGGCTCTTTGGACTTTACTTCAGCACACTTTAGGGACTTAGCTCAACTTTCATTCAGCCTATCACCCCGAGACAGATGGGAGACAGAGCGAGTCAATCAGGTTCTTGAAGATATGCTCAGAATGTATGTTATGGACAGATAGACCCATTGGGAAGAGTATCTATATTTGGTGGAGTTTGCATATAATAATGGTTATCATAGTTCCATAGGTATGTCCCCTTTTTAGGCTTTGTATAGCCATCCTTTCCGCACTCCCTTATGTTGGGACCAATTGGAGGACATGGTACTTCTAGGCCCTGAGATGTTATAGGATATGGAGCAACAAGTCATGCGTATCAGGGAGCATATTTTGACAGCTTAGGATAGGTAGAAGAAGTATGTAGATGCGCATAGGACTGATGTACACTTCGCTCTTGGTGATAGAGTCATTCTGAGGGTGCATCCATGAAAGAGTCCAATTCATTATGGAAAAGGCTCCAAGTTGGCACCCCAATTTGTTGGCCCTTTTGAAGTCCTAGAGAGGATAGGACTAGTATCTTATCACCTTGCCTTTCCACCCAACCTTTCTCGTATTCATGATGTATTTCATGTTTCAGTTCTTAGAAAATATATTCCTGATGTGACTCATGTTTTGGATTGGAATGCATTACAGGTAGCAGACTGGTAGTTGGCTTTATAGCCGGTCCGCATTTTGCAGCAATGAACACTGACCCTTCGGGGTTGCACCATAGATCAGGAAAGGGTCCAATGGGACCCCAATGATGATTCCTCCACTACATGGGAGGATGCTACTAGACTTATAGATGCTTATCCATATCTATTTGTAGGCTTCCAGGAGTAAGCCTAACTCTAGGGGGGCAGATGTAATACCCTCTCCTATGGTGATACTTGGACTTCCTAATTTGGACATTTTATTATGATGGTTAGAACTATATATTTACATTTATGTTTTGTGGATGATGATATGTTTATCAGATGATTGATATGCTTATTTATGGTTATCATTTATATGTTTATGAAATTAGAAAAAACCCCTCTATCTTTATATGTTTTATGGAGCTAACCCAAGGATTTGAATCTAACCATTATCATGATGTTTTATGTTTCATGGATATGTGTCTGACGTGTCTTCATGATTCAGGATGAAGTTGTAGCTGTTCACTTAATTGAGGTCCACATGATGTATCGATCCTGGTCATCTGTTTGCATATATCTGATTTGTATGTATATCCATATCTATACATGTATCTCTTCTTGGAGATGTAGGATTGCAAGTACTAGGTATCATCTCCACCTGGCTTCACAAGTCTGAGTGATCCCTCAAAATCCTTGATTGTTGTTGTTGTTACGAAGATATTATCAAGGTTCCACAGGAAGGAACTCTACCTCTGATCCTTTTATCCTTAGGTGGGGAGTTCTTGAGGCAGTCCCTTGTGTGGATGATATATTTCTGTGTCCTCTCATTTTATTGGTTTTGTGGATCTTGTAGCTAGTTTCTTGTCTTTTTCATTCATTGAGAATGAGGTTTTGAATATGGTAGATCTAATTGTCTTCATGGTATGTTCAATTTTTCTTAGTAGATTATTGATGTGAATTATTGTTCATATGAGGGTATGATTTAGTAATTTATATTTATTAGAAGTTACTTATATGTACTAGTGTATTTTGTTAGGAATGAGTTAGTATGTGATTAAATAATGTGATTTTAATAGATCAATAATAAAGAATTTTATGGAATTATTTTATAATATTCATAATAACAAAATGTCTATGGCAATAATAGCAATAAATGTTTTAATAATAGTGGTAAAATTCAACTTATGTTAGTAATTACCTAATATATTTTGTAAAGAATATGGATAAGTGTATGAATAAATAATATGTTTCATAATAATGATATTCATAATATTTAAATATTTGTAATATTAATAATAATGCGTCTTCCTTATGGTATATGTACCATAAGCATATGGGTGCACACATATGCCTATGAATACATATATAAATATATAGTATTATTATATAATGAATTAATTATGTGAAGAAAATTATTATGAAACTATTGTAAGTCTATGTTATTTTTATATTTGGGAAATGCTTTTGGTAAATTACCATAGTAAGTAAGTTAGTAAAATTATTCCTAAAACCTTTATTATCTATTTTTCATCCTCAAATTTAGGAGACATAGATTAAAATCTTATTAAATAAAATTTGTTTATCCCTTCACAAGAATGGTTTTACAAACCATATTATTAATGAATAACTAGTGGATAGCTGCATCAGTTGGAATACCTGTGCAAATACTCCCCAATCTATAAACAGAAAGATCTCCTGTGTGAGAGGGGGTTGGATATGAATTTGGATTCAAGAAGAGATATTGTATGGTTGAGCACTTTTATTTGTAGGAAATTATATTTGTGAGGAGAGAACTCATTATTCTCTAAGATTGGCATTTGGTTGTTTCGGGTAGAGGGTGGAGATTGCATCCAGAAGGATTTGAAGGAGTGCTAGAAAAGTTTGAGAAGATTAGATCCTTCTTCATAAACCGAATCCGCATAGGACTCCGAGTTGGAGTTCATCCTGAGAGTTATCTCTCCTTTGTAATATGAAACGATGAAAGTATGGTTGAATGTTTCTCTATACGCTTGTTGTTTCTATAGGCTTCAGAATGTTTATGTTATCTATAAATATCATTGTGCTTGTATTAGTGATTTGGAGATTAGGATCATGTTTACATGGAATTATTTCCTATGTTGTATGTATATGAATATTTTTGCATTTGTAAGAGTCTGTAGACTCCTTAGTATTCTCATTTTCTCCTTTCTTATTCAGAATGTCCATGAGTGCTTCCAAAATTTAGAACTATTATTCCAACCTTACTGGTCCATATTTATTTTGAGTACCACCTTTCTTTGTCCAGCTTTGAGGCAGGGTTATGGAGTTGGATATGTCAATCATTTTATTTAATTTTATGTCATCCTATAGAAACACGTAGATCTTATAAACAATTAATGCAGATTTGTGATCCCGAATTAGGATTACTTATATTTAATTTTTTGTCATATTGTAGTTTCTATCATTATTTGTCATTCTGCAAAGAATCATGCAGATTGGTGAATGAAATGCGCAATGTGCAGTTTGATTCAAACCCGAGTTAGTATTGTTTGATCCCGTGTTTATACAATCCTGATTTAGTATTATTTTGTTGTCATGTTTGGATTAGGGTTTGTTTGTTAGTATTATTTTGATGTCATGTTTGGATTAGGGTTTGTTTATAGAAGTATAACATTTGGTTTGTTCATACAAGTATAATATTTAAGTATAAGTTTGATACTTTACTTATACTTTAATTTATACTTGTATAAAGAAATTAGGTACCTTTCAGGATGTTTGAGATAGGTTTCAGCTTCATAGTAGTTAAGATGCAACTTTCAAATTTTGAGTTTCCAATTTAATTCAGACTTAGTTAAAATTTTAGACATGGGAGATTTTATGGAGCATTGTGTTTTGGGATATGGAATTTTGTGTAAACTATATATATGTTCGTTTCTTGTTTGGTGGAGGTTATATGGTGCATTTAGATGCTTTAATAGGGTTGGGATGTGTGTAGGAAGTAGGATTATGGTTTCGGATTGTTTGGAGGATTAGGACTATTCTAGGATGCTCCTAATTTTCCTGAGTGTCCCTAAACTCTGGGTAACCCCACAATAGTGGGTTACAGTTTTTTAGACATGCTGATTTTTTTTTAAGTAGCATATTTTTAATAAAATATGATGATTTAAGACTTGAGAGGTTCCATTTGAAGGAATTAATTACAAATGGCTAGCTCAAAGACTCTTAGATAAAAAAATAATAATGATATAACATCTATACTCTTCATTCATACCTACAATGTAGTCTCCTTCGCACCTATTAAAATACTAACAAAAAATCACTTCGACTTTATATTTTGGCAAATCAAATAAATCCATTTGACAAACCTATCCATTTAGTAAGGTACTACTGAGAAAAATCTTTCCAATTATTATAATGTTAATATATAATAAGTTTATTATGACTTTGTATTTTTAGTTTTACTAAACATATATATTTCACCATATGTCTACCTCTATGTTTGACACTTATGAAAAAATACTAAATGAGAGAAAAAAAATTATAAAAAATATCTATGCCCTAGGTATTGAAGTTCTCTTTCTATCAAAAAAAATAAAAATGAAATTGGACAAATACACGACAAGGTATAAGCTATGTAGTCAAGGTATGTCAAAATTATGGTTTAGTCAACTTCAAATGTTAATAAAATATGAAATAATTGTGATAATAGCATCAAACCAATTGCATGCCCTCCGTATGGATGTTATAAAACTAAATTTGAAAGAATCACATTGATATCTATTTTAAAAAAAAATGTTATGCTCTATGAAAATAAGTTAACTCTTTGAAAATGACGTTTTCAACAACTACACATTTTTTGTGGGAGAAAGAAAAAACCATTTAAATCAATTACAAAATAAAAATAAAAAATATATTTAGAATAAAGACAGAAAATCCTAGAAGACTCTAATTTACTTCATCTTCTGATTTCAAATGGTTTAACAACAATATGCATATGAATTTGAAAGTTTTTGTTAAATTGTAGAGTTGAGTGTTCGTTCAGGCAAAAAAGTGTAAGCCACTATTGTGGGTTCACCCCTCTCCTATTCTTTTCTATTCTTTGATTCAAGTTCTCAAAAGTGTTTATGATGTGTTTTATTTCTTGTATCATGTATTTGTGATGTGTGGGTTAAGGGTAGAAAACCTAAGAACACTAAGTGAGTGGCTCTCAGTGCGGGATCGAGGCCCTAAGTGGCTAGAACTAGGATAACCGACTGATGAGTTATTTAACAAGTGATAATTTAATTAAAACTTATGGGAATGAGTTCAAACATTAAAAGGATTAATGTATGTCTCACCCATGCCATTAGTGCTAGTAAAGGCTATGGATGGGAGTGGAAGAAGGTGCCTATGCATAGGTACGATCGAATGATGCTTGTATGTATGAAAGGCATTCGGTTCTGCATGTGCCTACTTGGGGGCTAGGCCTAGAGTGGCTAGTACCAGGACAACCCAAGGGGTGAGAGCTAAGCAATGACACTCACTCAGGTTGTTGCTTAGAGTTTCTACTGGGTATGTGCAAGATCATGAGGGGCCAAACTATGCCCTTAAGTGGCAATGAAAAATCAACAAATCAGGGTTAGTCAACTTGACGTGAAAATTTCAACTAGCTATGAACCTAATATCAAAAAGTTGTAAGAATAGAATCTATAGAAAATTGAATGTAGATTCTAAAATACTAGGCCTTTTTTGAGAAAAAGTTAGTATGATTGGTGAAAAGTATAGATTTCAATGCATCAGTACAAAAATTTCAGGAAAAAAATAAGAAGTAGGTGTATGTCTGACCACCTTAATCATAATCAAATGATAATATTTTATTATAAGATTTTATATATAAGTAGTAGACTCATGCCCGGATGTGACACATATTGTTTTGTAATTTTATTCCAAAAAAATAATTAATTATGAATTTTTTGCTACAACATTTTCAGAATAAAAAAACTCTCGTGCCTGACCACCTTAACTCATTCAAAACTTTACAAAATTCAATTTTATTTTATTTTTCCTTATAGTAGGTGAAGCATAAAATGTGACACATTTTTTGGATTTCAAAAATGTTATACCGTCTGAAAGTTATAGTCATTTTTCAATCAATATATAAATTAGCACTTTAGAGGTAGCTCAATTAGAAAATAACTAATAATTACTTACCGAATTCAAAATTTGACAGCAATTATATTGATAGAAAGCTGATAATCTCCTAAAGATACCCTTTTCATTTTATCAAATTCGGGTGAAAAAAAAGTCGTCAGCTACATTGTCAAAGTTTTGAACTGACATCACCACTTTTTGGCCCCTCATGATCTTGCACATACCCTACCAAACCTTAGAACCTTTGGGAAAAATATTTATACTTGATCTTCTTTTCATTTGCTATTTGGGAAAGGTTACCCCAACCCTAGGTATGGCCTAGCTATCCCTTCTTTGTGGACCTTGGTGTTTATCTCCTAGCACGAGGGACTGGGCCTTTTGGCATCCACGTGGTTGGGTAGCAAATCTTTTTATCGAGGTACCTTTTACGGATACAGTGCTTAAAGATTCATGCTTCCATAGTGTACCGGTTTTGAAGAATGAAGACTTGCATTTATCTTTCATGATGTAAAATTATTGTTACCTCCCAAGGAGAGATGAATGTAATGTAATCATTAATGTATTTCAAAATGATGTATTTGGAATGGGTAGACTTAGGAAAATGGAAAAGGGAAAGCATGAACTTTATGTATATGATGTATGTTGAAAAATAAAAATGATTTTGTAACATTCCAATTCAAATAGTATGTTTCTCATTATTGTTGATTAAGTGAAAATCTATTGAAAAATAAATGTAATATTAATAATGTATCAAATGATTTAGACGATTCTATTTTCTTTAAAAGTTATATTGTTCATAAAGGATACTTATGAATGTAGATGGATTTAAATGGAAAATGGAAATGAAATTACTTTCTATTTCTTTATAAATAATCTACAAATGTTATGATGTAGTTTTCTTAAGAAGTAAATCAAGTTGCTAGTACACTAAATAGACTTAAATGAATTGTGCATTAAATAAGAAGGGAATCTTGGAGGAATCTAAGTTAATCTATGGTTTGTTTATAAATTTTTTTTTTTAAATTCAAAATTTTTCATAAATCATTACTTAAGTTTTCTTTTACAAAGAGAATCTTTGTTTTCTTCCCCAGTTCCCTTGCAGAGCATGACACATAATAAAGATACTGACAATGTATCTACAAGAAAGTATATGAAAATAATCTTGTTTTCCTCTGATTCCATAATATGTTATAGATGACATGTATAGCTAGTGTAGAAAATAAAGAAATACTAGTTTTTGATGTATATAACTACTTAAAGTTGAACTTATCTGAAATCAATAGTTTTCAGCACCCACTAGATTTCCGCTATCAAATGTACACCATTCAGAAAATAAATTACATATTGTTAAAGAGGACTCTATCCTCTAGTGTTAAATATAAATATTAAATTTTTCTACTATGATTTACTATTTTTTTTTTCTCCAAATCAACATCTTCTCTACTATTAAAATTCTTAGTTGCAATATATTTTAAGTACAATATACTATGTCTAATTGAAAAACTATAAAATCTATATGAGCATATTCTTGACTCTAAGCTCTACAAAAGGGTATTTTTATATTTTGAAAAAAAATCATTAAAAAAACTAGTAGTTATTGAAACATCACTTTTTGAAATAATTTTATTTCTTTGATAATTGGACCCAAATTGGTATAAAACATGAATTTAATACACATTTACAATAGAAAAAGTTGAACCACTTACCTAACTTATCTATAATGAATCTAGCTAGACCATAAGTTTGATAAAATAAAATTTCAGTGAGAAATACTAAAATTCAACTCTATCGATAAGTTAGCCTAAAACATGAAACAGTTTTGTGTTGTTACCTCATAGTCTATTTTATTTCATCTCCCTTTCCTCTTGCGATCAGTAAAGGATTAAAGTAGTAGAGAATTAGGTTCATATTAATTACTTGAAGGAGGAGATCACTCAAAGATAATGTGGTTTCTAGTTTTAGCTTGATGAAGAAAAGTGTAGATCACTAAACTCTTTGCATTCAGAAAAAATACATACTTACACTAGTTGTTGAAAGGAGGCCTAGAGTTAAATGAGCATATATCCAAGTCAAATATTAAATTATGAGAAATTTGAACCTATAGAAGAGAACATATACACTATCTATAGTAGAAATTATTGTCATCAAAGCTTACTATTTGAAATGAAGTTCAAACTCAACTATTAAGTAGTAACCACTAGTAAATGGAATAAATGAAACATCGCAATATTTGAAAAGGTTTGATTGGCAGCTAGAGAAAAGATTGAAGCATTTGTAAAATTGCATCAAGAGTTGAGTCGTGTAGTATATTATTACAACATAGTGAGATTATCAAATAAAACATCATAGTAAAGGACACAATTGTATTTTTTGAAATATATATTAAGATATCAAGGAATATTGAAGGCACACTAAGCTATTCAAAGAATGTAAATCATTATAACAGAAGCACAATCAATTGCACAAATAAGATAATGAAATTTTTTAGAAGTTTGAGATTAAGTTTTGAAGGTTGAAAGGACTGCCACAATAGTTAGAGAAGGCTCAAATTATCAAGCAAAGAAAAGGTTTGAGAAATTATGAACACTTGATTATGGATAGTACTCAAGACATAAATAATTTGGACATGTAGTAGCATTTGTGGTTGAAATTTAGGGCCTCAATGACCAACAATAAGATAATAAGAATGTTGGTAAGAAAGAGAAATATTCTAGAAAGGTAGAGAGAGGAATACAAATAATTAATATTTGTTTGCAAGAGACCAATTGACCTAGGATCTAGAAAATATTATGTAGTTTCTAGAATCATCGAAAGATCTCTATATAAGGAGACATTTGTGTAAGGTTTAAATATCATTTTTTTTTTATTAATGTGGATCATGATTGGAAGAAGAATGTTGTACTATTCCAAGTAGATGTAATAGAGTTTTATAGATTTGATTAATGAAAATAAAGTTTTATAGCTCTTGAGTTCATATATTTATTTTTTAATTTGTCTATTTACTTCCACTTCATCCACCCTATTAGAAATGTTATTATTTGACAAACTATATAATTTTCATAAATTTTATGTATAAAATAAAATGTATAAATAAATACCTATTATATTTATATATTTTCTACCATTCATATTTTTCTCTACATTTTATAGATTTTACATTCATCAATATCCATACATCCTAAGAGATAGGCTTATGCTAGACATGGTCAATTTTCTCAAAATTTGTGGCATATGCACACATTTGTCTAAGTGTATTGGCACACGTAGGTTTGTACCACAGTAATCTATCTCAATTTTTAAAATATAGAACCATTTTAGAATGGAAACAATTAACTACATTGAAAATATGATAAAATGACTATTGAACATGTTAGGGTGGGTAGTTGAACAAGCAATGATGCCTTATTTTCTGCTATAGTTGTCCTAATCATTGCGAGCTACATTATTATAATTGTCACATTTTGATAATGAATTGTTGCCTGGATTACAAAATAATGAGTCCTTTGAAAAGTTTGGCGTATTTATCCAGACATGCAAAACAAAGTTCCTTGTTATCAGTTCATCATTCTAACAACATATTAGAAAAGGTGGGCTTGTTTCTAGGAGGTGAATCAAAAGTTGCAGAGTCGTTATGCCCTGCTAGAATAATTTTGAAAATTTTGTACGTATTGTTAGCTGATGACATATCATCTATTCCTCCTATCATTTGTCAATTTTCTTGATTATCATGAACTGATTTGTATCTATGTCCAGCTAAATTTTTGTCTGAACAAACATCTGCTATTCTACTAATTGATTCTAAATATAAAATTTGTTTAAATTTTGATTGCTAATTTCAACCTATGTGCAAAAATAATATTATTTTTATAAATATTCACTATTTTAAACTATTTTAACTATGTGTAGGTTCAATTAAACATTCACTATTTTAAACTACTTAACTATTGTTTATTTATGTATGTTAAAAACTTTGAATTTTGCTTTTTTATTTTTGATCGTGGTAGACTCTCATGCTTTAATGTTGCTCTCTATGCTGAATTAATTTTCTGTTAATTCACTTAATCAGCCCCTTTGTTTCATAGATCAACACCCTTTTGCTGCCCCTTTGTTCCATAGATCAACACCCTTTTGCTGCTGCTATTTTCAAAAACTATATATAAATTCAATTGTACAATCCTAATTACTATATATTTTTTAAAATGTTGAACTTTTATTGATAATGCTATGCGAAAACAATAATAAACTTACAGAAACTGTAATGAGGAAGATTCAGTGGAAACAAATATATAGAAGATTATAACAGCCCTGAAGGACCAGAAGAAGATTATAATTGTAAAAAAGACTTAGATTTTTGCAGATAATCTGCTAGCATGGCGCATCCAAGCAAGAAAGCTACAAGTTATATTAGATGACATACATGGTTTATTCTTCTTAGATGGATTCACACTAGCATGTCGTTTTACAGGTAAGGGCATGCTCTGATCCCACACTACTTAAGAAACAATATGCAAAACTGGACTGGTTATTACGTCTGATAAAACCAAGTGACTGGTTGTTACAATGGAATCTACACTCTCAGCGTATAGGCAACTGAGTCTGCAATATGCATAGATTTAATTTATTCTTTTTCGTACTGACTTTTGCAGGAATGTGTAAGAGAGCTTTCCTCGTGCCTCTCATGAAGGTATTGGCTAAATCCTAAACTAAAACGTAAAATGTATAAGGGAAGCTTGAAAAAGTTTGAAAAAAAAACTAAGTGTCCCCCTTGGTAAGATTTACGTTTTAGTTTAGGATTTACACGCTTCCTCTCATGAATGTGCATTGATTTTTTATTTCCTTTCTCTCATAATCTTTTTCGCGGGAATGTGTAACAGATGTTTCCTTGAAATGGGTGTCCTCTATGTTATCGTTGCTAAGTCTACCTTTATCGGACAATATTCTATTTTATTTATTCAAAAAAGTATTTAAGCTATAGTATCTTCAAAATATTCTATTTTGTCGTTCAATAATAAAATGGTAGTATCTATTATATTGAAAGGAACATAATATAAATTTATTGAATATTTATTTTAGTTTTATTTTTTAAAATTAAAAATTAAAGAATGTCTTTTATTTATTTATAACATAAGATAATTACATGTATTGTTATAATGGTTTGGTCTTTTCAAATCAATATTCATAATATAAGATATAATAATAAAAAATTATTAAAATATGTTGACATCTCATGAAAATGGAAGATAAGTAGTGGCAGCTCTATTAGAATATGATTATCCCTCCAAGGAAGGTACTAAGCCTCAATAATTAAGAGAAACACCATTTGCAAATGTTTCTTCTTCTTGCAAATCCACTTTTGCTTATATAAAACATTTTTAGAACCTTGTGTCATGTGACCCACATGGTGGCGTGGGATGGATTAGATAGTGATTTGATGCAAAAACTTGTACTGGACTTTTTATAATAATATATGACCATTGATAAGAGAAGATCCATCACAAGTCTTATGTAATAACTTTATTAGAGCCCAACTAATTCTCCATGTAGCTCGAGGTGATTCACTTCCAAAAAAATTTACACAAAGTGGATAATTGAACTAATAAGAATATGTTCTTGGTTTTGTACATAGCTAGAGATCATATAAAACTAAAACTTATTATTGAGGTTTGGAAAAATAATAATTCAAGGAGTTTTTCTAATCCTTCTAGTCAGACAACTTAGTTCTAAACATAAAATCTATAATGATATAGATAAACATTTTTATGACCCTTTTTACAGTTTGAAGGCTCTAGATAGCACTATTAATTGTGTTCAAATCTTGAAACCATTTGAAAAGATCTTGACGTGGATTTAAAATAATGATCTGATAAAAAATCCCTTATTACTTCTCTTCCATCTAGTTAGTGCATTATGAAATTGAAATTCTTACCAAAGAAGATCTCCATTATGATGTTATCAATATTGTTAATTAAAATGCATGTGATTGTGATAAATTTCACAATGATTTCATCAAAATTATATTATATGATTTTTTCCATGATTCACATAAGTTGTACATTGAATCTTTAGATATAGGATCTATAGGGTTTATTGTGAATAGTACAAGATTGAATTATACCGAAAGTTGATAGGCTTAAGCTAATATACAATCAAACATTGATCACTCTTGATATTTTTTAACAATATCATTATAAAGGTCTTTGTGCTTGGTGATAGACATATTCTCCCATTTGGTTATTCGTATGGAGAAAACATGGCTCAAAAAAATAAAATTTGCAAGTGAGAACATTATTATTGTATAACAAGTTATGGAATGGGTTGGGGAATTCAATTAGAAATGGTCTTTGTCAAAATAAGCTTTCAGAAAGATTATGATAAAACAAGATGACCCTTATTTTCTATTATTCTTAGTAAGATCTACATTGGACCCAACTTTATCCAATCAATTAAAATTTATTTTACTATAACCTTTAGTTGTCTCATTTTCAATAGCATCCAATATCAATTATTTAGTTTTATCAACTTTATTTGTAAGGGATGACCTATATTTCAACATCATATTATATGTTGGACACTAAATAATTTAGACATCTAATTGGTAACACTATCCCACAAAGATAGGTCATAGGCAGGAAACCCATTTGAGTCTCAATAACGATGTCAGTGATCCAAATTTAGAACTCCATCCCTAAAGATTGAATTTAAAACCTAAATCTAACCATTTATATTATTTATTTATAATGAAGCTTGATTCATGGTCAGTTAGAATAAATTATGTATTTAATAACATGTGTGGGCCAATCATCTATTCTTTTGGCTATATGTGACAAAGGAGGATATTTCTAGATATTTTAATGGGATAATTTCAAAGATAAAATAATATATTTTGTCACATAGATTAGCGACACCCATTGTGTAATATAATTCTAATAAATTTTCATTATATCTCTCTTGCAATAGCTTACTCTTATTAATACCTAAAGATTTATTTCATAGAGTATTCTAAAATCCAAAAGTTGTAAAAAAATATTCAAAAAGCTTTTTATTTTCTTCTTTTCCTCTCAAATCAAATCTACCTTTTTGCCTTAATAGAATAAATATTAATATAAATATGATAGATATAAATAATAATAAATAAATTTTATACTTTATTTAATTTTTAATAGTCTCTACTAAATATTTAAGAATTAATAATATCCAATTCAAGTCATATTGTTTATGCTCTTTGTTTGCATATACCCGAGAGTATTTGGAAGTGAATTTTTAGAATTCTATGATTCCATAATTTTCTATTGGAAAGAAATTTTTACTTTGTGCTCTTCATTATTCTATATAGTTATATTAAATATTTATAAAATTCTTCTCCTAAACCTAGATTTTTGAGATATGCTTACTACTTCATTAGTGAAAAGAATCAACATACTCCTATTTACTAAACCACTTTCCATCCATGCTGCACTACTCTCTCCTTCTAAAAAGTATTGTTCATAGGGCAACTTTCAAGTCTTCCCCATTTTTATAAGTCAACTATTTTTACTATAAAGAAGCATCTTCCTTTTTTATTGTGGTTAGTGCATCTGAAATAAAAAAGGAAGATGCTTCTTTAAGTTGTTTTGAAATGCACTAAGTCAGAGAGAGAAATGCATATCGTTGAAAACAATTAAAACAATAAAATAAATCTACTTCTTAGTTAAAAAATGATCAATAATTTGCTTAAAGACAAAAACAATTTTTCCTAAAGTGAGATTTTTAAAATAATTTAGCTCAATTCATCTACGCTTGCCAGTTGCCAATGTGAAGGAAAATATTATTTTTTCAAAATATCCTACCAAATAACCAAAGTGTCAAAAATAAGAAATTTGCGTAGCTGGTCGATAGCCTAACATGACGTTGACACTGTTTAAAGTTGAGTTCAATTTTTCTTCCCTTATATACACTCCGTAAATCCATTTGATCTCAGATGGGGGATATCAAAATAGTGGTAACGTAGAGCTAATGGGGGATGCGCTAGTGTTCCCCTGGTTGGCCAATGGTCACATCTCGGCTTACGCAGAGCTCTCCATCGGGCTTGCATAATAGGGCATTAAAGTTTCATTCTTTTCAACTCCGCTAAATATAGCAATGATCAAGCCCATATTTGCAAGCCGCCAGATCCAAAGCATTTAGTTGCTATAGCTACCTCTGCCAAAAGTAGAGGGGCATCCTCCTTTTATCAAAATAATATATCTCATTTATATCATTTAAAAGAGTTAAATATAAGGACTTTATGTGCTCAAACACAACTTACATCAAATAACATGTGGATGAGATGAAAGTAAATGATAATGTTGTCTGACTTGACTTTTTAGCTTATTTAAATGTTATAATTATTTAAATTAATTATATGTTTTTGATTAAGTAAAATAGGTTTTACAGGGTGCTTGAAACCCACAAGTCTAGAGAAAAAAAAGGAGAACGAAATAGAAAAAACAAGAAGCTGGCCACAGAAAGGCCAGGGATGGAGAACCGCAACTGAGTAGGGTAGGCAAGGAAAGAGACATCCAGGGCACCGCCTAGAAAAAAAATAGAAGGAAAGGCCAAGCGAGACTAAGAGAAGCAGCCACCCCCGACCACCGAGCAAGGGGCTAAGGTTGTGAAATTACTCCTTCAATGCACTGGATTCTGTCCTTCTTGAAGGTGATCTTCATGTCATTGGGAAAGTCATCTCCATTGTTCCATATTTGCTTAGCATCCTTAGTGACTGCCAAGTTGGAAAATTAGTCCGCCACACCATTGGCTTCCCTGTATGCGTGGGAGATGGACACCTTGTCAAAGCTTATGAGAATGGCCTGGGTTTCAGCTATGATGTTGGCTATTGACCAAGAAGGAGGGTGAGTGAGGTTGAGGCAATTGATGATGTTCATCAAGTCCCCTTCCAACCAGAGCCACTTAACTCCTTGATCTTTCACAAGTTTGGTGATTTGAAGAGTCGCACTGGCTTCAACATAGTGGATCGTCTGGGCTCCCAAGGGGAAGCAAACAGCTGCAGTGTCGATTCCAAAGTTGTTCCTGATAATTCCTCCACTGCTCACTTGACCAAGGTTCCCTTTAGCTGCGCCATAAAAGTTGGCTTTGGTCCATCCAGTCAGAGGAAACATCCACACACAGTTCCTTCTCTTATCTTGTGTAGCAGCACAGGAAATTCCTACAAAAGGGTTAGGTTTACCATAGTAGAAGAAATTTTCATTAATTGCATGAGTAATTTTTTCAAAGACAATTTTAGGAGTAGAAAAATCATGAAAGATATAGTTGTTGCGCTCCTTCCAGATCCCCCAACAAAAATGAGGAAGAATCCAGGTACAAAGGGACCTGAACTCTTGATCAAACCTTTTGAAAGCCCATTGGGAGAAGAGATCGCTAAAAGAATGGGGAAAGCACCATGAGAGACTCAAGACCAAAAAGAGGAGATGCCAAATTTGACTAGTATAGGAGCAATGGATGAACAGGTGGTCCACAGTCTCCTCTTGACACTTACATAAAACACATTTGTTGGTGAATTGGAAATCATGCTTGATGAGGTTGTCCATCGTAAGGATACGGTTCTGTAGCAAAAGCCAAATGAAAACATTGATTTTGGGTGTGAGACCAGTGATTCAAGCTTTGGCCCACAACGGATTTAAGTCATTGATTTGGGAATTCAACGAGAAATAGGCTAAAGCCACTATGTAATTCCCATCTGAAGAGTCCTCCCATATAAGTTTGTCCTACTTAGGAGATAGGGTAACCGAATTGAGGGTAGTCATCAAAGGAGCTAGGTCCTGAGAGATCTGAGAGAGATCCACCCATTTATCATCCCTTCTATAATTACAGACCTGAGTTCTGAAGGTTTGAGAATAGGCATGTCTCCAAGTGTTAAAAGTATCTATATTTCTCAAGCTACCCATCTAAAGCCAGTTTTCCTTCCAAAAATTAATAGAATAGCCGTTTCCAATTTTCCACTTTGATTTGTTTTTAGCCAACTCCTTGGCACTGAGGAGGCCGTTCAAAATAACCGATCCTTTAGGGGTCTCCGTCTCTTCAAAAAATTTGTGGATAGTGTTATTCAAGAGGTATTTCTCTTCAAAGGTGTCCCTCCACTCACCTGTGCTATTAAAAATTCTCCAAATTTGTTTGGCTTGGAGGGCTTTGTTGAAAGGTCTCAACTTCCTTAAGCCAAGGCCACCAGCAATTTTAGGTTGGCACACTATGTCCTAGTCAATAAGATGAATGTGCTTGTGGTCCTCAGCTCCAGACTAGAGGAATCTTCTCTAGATTCTTTCCATGGCTTCTGCTGCTTTGGCTGGGATGGGGAAAAGGCTGAGGGCATAGATGGGAAGATTCTATAAAGTAGACTTTACCAGCTGGATCTTGCTAGCCTGGTTGAGGAAGACCCCTTTCCAACCAGTGAGCTTCCTGTTAAATCTGTCAATTAGTTTGTTCCAGAAGGCTTCAGGAAGCTTGACACCTAAGGGAAACCCCAAATAGGTAGAAGGAAAGGTATCAATGCCGCACCCTAAAATATGAGCAATTTTCCTTTGTCTATCTTCCGAAGTGTTGATAAAGAAGAGGGCACTTTTGTTCCAGTTGATAAGTTGTCCAGTGGCCTTGGTATAGTTCTTGAGAATATCCTTCACCACTCTAGCCTCACACATCGAAGCCTCCCCTCCTAGAATGTTATCATCCATGAATTGCTGGTGAGTAAAAGCAATGTTGCCAAATGAGGGTTTGATGCCTTTCAGATCCCCATTTGATTTGGAAGTAGAAATAAATCTCCCCAAGCATTCAACAAGAATAATGAAGAGGATGGGGGAAAGGGGATCCCCTTGTCTTAGGCCCCTTGTGGGTTTGAAGAAAGAAGACATGGAACCATTAATCATAACCGCCAAGGAAGGGGTCAAGATGATTTTAAGGAGGAGCTTACAGAAATTAGAGTTGAAACCAAAATCTCCTAGAACTTTAAGAAGAAACTGCCAGTCCACCCGATCATAGGCCTTGGAAAGGTCAAGTTTGAGAAGAAAGCCTTCCCTTTTTCCTTCTTCTAATGAATGTATGACTTCATGCACCATCATAATAGAATCCAAAATCTATCTTCCAAGCACAAAGCCAGATTACTGCTGTGAGATCAGGGAAGGAAGGATATTGAGAATCCTGATGGTGATCACCTTGGAGATGATCTTAAGGAATGAATTGCATAGGCTTATGGGTCTGAATTGCTCAAAGGAGTCCACTCCAGAAGTCTTGGGAATTAACACCAGGAAAGTGGCATTGAGTTCTTTGAGGAGATTATTCGAACCAAAAAATTCTTGCACTTCTTGAACCACATCGTCTTTCACAACATCCCAATAAGGGTGAAAGAAGAACATCGGGAAGCCATCTAGGCTTGGGGCTTTGTCTCCTGGTAGAGAATCTAGAGCTTTCTTGACTTCAGTCATATCCGGGATGGAGCATAAATTTTGTTTCGAAGATCTGTTATGATTCTTGGTATGTTATCCAAGAGAGAGGTCTGGTCTTGATCGGATAAGCCCCGATCTTTAGAAAGGAGCTGAGAAAAGTAAGTGATAGCCTCATCCACAATTTTGTTGTCCTCCTTAAGCTCTTGGAATCCCTTCTTGATTTTGCTAATCCTGTTGGCTGCTCTGTGTCTCATGGTGGAAATATGGAAAAAATGTGTATTTCTATCTCCTTCCCTGAGCCATTTGGTCCTCGATTTCTATTTCCAAAAAATTTCCTCCTGACCAATTATGTTATGGTACTTTGAGAGAATTGTTTTTTCTTTTTGGAGTCTTTCCTCATCATAGCCCTATTTTTGGATTTCCTCTTGGATGCAATTAAGATCATTGAAAGTCTTATCTTTGGAAGTAAAGATGTGACCGAATTCCTCTCTGTTCCATTTTTTAACATTGCCTTTGATGTTTCTTAGTTTTTTTGCCACTCTAAACATAGTGGTTCCATCCACATCAATGTTCCACCACTCTTTGACTTTATTAAGAAGGTTAGGATGGGAAGCCCACATCTTTTCAAATTTGAAAGGTAAATTTCTTCCCTTGTCAGTCTGATTCAGAGAAAGCGCGATGGAGGAGTGGTCAGAGCCAGCGCGGACTAGGGCAGAGAGATTAAGACTATAGCTTTTCAACCAATCCAGAGACACCTGGGCCCTATCCAGGTGAACTTGTATGCAATCCCTACTGGTATGCCTATTTGACCAAGTGAACTCAGCCCCTTAAAGGTCCATGTCCAGCAGGGCCAAGTCATTGATGAGGTCCATAAGGTCTTGTCTGCTTTCAAGTTCCGGAGCAATTCCTCCCTTTTTTCCCCTTCTTTAAGAGGGGTGTTGAAATCCCCCATTATGATGCCTTTCAACTAGTTAAGATTAGCAATGATGGAGATTATCTTATTCCAATAGGTCTTTCTTTCTCTTTTAGAATTAGGAGCATAAATATTCAAAATGAACCAACTTTCATTATCTTTTATTCTAGTGAAATGCATGAGAAGAAGGTTACCTGCTTCTTGGATGACTTCTGCTTTGAAGTGATCATTTCTACTCTTGTTTAGTTTGAAATTCAGGTGTGTTAAGACCTTTGGCTGATGGTATGAAATCAATACAATTCACTCTATAAATTAGTTTGTGTCTCCAAGAGGTAATATGATCATTGCATAGTTTAGCATAATATTTAGTTAGTGAAATCTATCTTTCATTAATCAAGGAATAGTAAACACTTGAAATTTGGTCATTTTCTAAATTGAACTTGAAATACACCCAAACATTATTCTTATGTAATCAATATTATTTTCTACTGAAAATTATGTGCCCAAAATGTCTTTTATAGACCAAGAGAATCGCTTAGAGTTTACATACTTCCAACTCAGCTAGAGTCCAAATTTAGTATATAATGGAATTTTACCTCCACAAGTAAATAAGATAATTAATTAGAAGAAAAAAACTTTGTTCTAAAAACCATATCTCATCTTCATGAATTTAGAGACCCTATAAATATTTGGAAAACTAGGACTTTAGTGCTTAGCTAAACTAATGAAATGACTAAAAACTTACTTTATATAATGTTTGAGAAGTAAATAGGCTAAATAATTAGAAGATTTTTTTTTTTATATAGAAACAATATCTCATATTCATGAGTTTAGAGTCCTATAAATATTTGGATAACAAGGGCTTAAATGGTTAGCTAAACTATGGAAACAACTTAAAACTCACTTTATATAATGCTTGGAAAACTTATAGAACATCAATATTTAAAAATATTAGAATTTTCACTTCAATATGGTGTAACATGGGTGCACTTTAATTATTTCTAAGTTTATTATTTCGAGTTAAACTGATTTCACCATATAGATTTTTCTTCATGCCAAGTTTATATAGTTAAATCATACATATGTATTTCTTAGCTTATCAATATTTTTTTATGGCATCAAAATAATTCACATGGTAACTTAGATCATCACATGATTTAAAATTAACATCTATATATTTGATGTAATGTCATTTTAACAAATTATCAAAGTAAATGTTAATAAAAGTACACTAGAATAAGGGTATCAAGGTTAGTTGGATCATCAAATCAACTAACACAATGAGTGTCAATTAGCATGAGAGGTGTTACGGGGTCACAAAAAGGTTGCATCATAGGATCCCCCTCTCTCTAAATTAGACTTCTCCCTAGAAGTCACCAAGTTTTAGGAGAAGGAAACCCTAATGATGCCAACAATAAATAGATGACAAGGCTAATGAGTAATTCCCCAATTCTATTTTGTATAAGTGAGTATTTGGAAAAAAAGGTAAGTGTCATAAATAGAATTGTATCCATTAAGTGAGAAAAAAAATGAGCTTAGAGGTACCAAATAATGCAAAAGATGGGCTTAAAATATATATCAATTTATAAAATGACATGTACTTAATTCTTTTATATCAATATTATACCTAGAATATAAACAATTATATACACCATATATTTAATTAAAGTCAAATAATCAATGTTAGGACTCCAACGTTGAGACAACTTGTTCTGAACAATTTTGATATTTTTTCAAGGTCAAAGTCAATTTCTAAAGCTTCTAAAATTACATTTTCATGTTCTCCAGCCCAAATATTATATTCATTAATACTAGAATAAAATGATGAGATACCTTTCCTAACAATAGTAAGTCATGATGAATTCCTAACTTGACTTAATGGTAGTCTAGGTCAAGCACTCAAACCTTGTATATTTGGTCAATCCCTTATAAGATATTTGCAAATTGGTTAGTATCTTGTACTTTAGAGTTTGTATGTACATGGATCCACAAAATGGTAATTTCTCAAGACAAAGGTCATTACTACCATTTATGTTGAGATCATACATGAGAAGGTGGAATCATTAAAAACCTTTCCTTGAAACAACAAGTATTTCCAGGCTGTAAGACACCAAGGACCAATTAATCATTCACATTGCCTAAATATTGATATTTTAATTATGCAGTATAAAAAAAGACCATGGAACCACTTTTTGATGACTCAGCCATTCTCAAATTTTTCATTGCTGATCCTTTCCATCATCACTATCAACTTGTATACTTCTAAGAGGTTAAAGTATAGTGACTATATTGTTTACCTCAATCAAATATCATGTGCCTTTGGTAAGTCTTGATGCACATAGTGTGAATAACTAAAGTAGAGATCACAAGAACCACCAATATTCTAATTAAACTTAGTGGAACTAGTCTTAAAAGTAAATCTCTTCCCCTGGAAGTATTTATATGTGTATGAAAGGAATTACTTTGTCTAGAATAGAATGCAATAGGTAATTATAACATTCAAAAAACATTTCTTTTCAACCTAGAGATTAGGCTAAAGAGAACACAATAGAAAATAAAAGAATATGCAAACCTAATAAAAACTCCCTTGATATGTAGACTTGTCTAAGCTATTTGATGTATCTTGACAAGGATGCTCAAGCTTCAAAGATTTGGAATAATCTAGTCATGGTAAGTAGATGATATCAAAAAGTTTGAACTTCAAAAAGTTTGAACTCAATTTGGCATGATAACTTTTCTCTAAAAGGTGGATAAAGAAATGAGGAATCGGTCCTCAATTTATATGATTGGAGAGGGATGAATGAATAGTTGAGATCAAAAGTTTTTGAAAGGTCAATGTGCATTTGGATAGAAGCACATGAATTTTTATTTCTCAAATCCATAGCCTCAAACAAGTGTTGCAATGGGAGGAGTTGAGAAGACATTGGGGATAGAGTAGAGTTGTCATAAAAACATTTCTTGTCTCACACCCTAAAGGCAAAATTTGCAAAAGATTACCATTTTGAGAAGTGTGAAGGGATTTGGAAAAGTGTGATGGGATTTGGAGAAGTGAGAAGAAGGAATCAAATATTCCTTGGAGGGGATAAGTATGTAAGAGAATTTAGGGTTGACAAGAGGCATGGTTGACCTTTGTGGCTAATCTTCTTGTTTAGGAATATGCAAATGATTATAAAGGGGATAAGGATTAATTAGTGGACAAGTGGGATAGGTTGGGTTGGAAGCATGTGTTGAATAGTTGGAGTGAGGTTAGATGAGGGTTAAAGTTGCGAGTCATATGCTCAAATAAAATTAAATAGATTATTTAATTTTAAGTGGAAGAAAATGGGGATATATGAATTAATTTAAATAAATAAGTACATTTATTTAAATTAATAGAAGAGGGATGATTAATTAATTAAGTAGTTATGGGTTACCATTAGATTAATTGGGTTACAAATAATTAATTAAAATAATTAATCTAAAATGTGAGCATTAGTTAATTAAAGAAAACATGATTATTTAAATTAAAAATTTGAGATAAGAATACTAAATTTTATTAAAATTATTAATCAAATTTAAGTGTCTATATTTTACCCATATTTGAAATGGTGTTAAAATAACAATGTTTAGAAAGAAGATTAAAATTTTGATGACATGAGGAAATAGGAGCAAGGACTTCCCCTAGACAATAGGAAATGTTGTGTTAGACATGGTGATTCCTCCTTGGTAGGGAAGCCAGGAGATCAAAGGGGATTGAGTGGTGTCTTGAAAGAAATAATGCCCTGGCAGGAAGGAAGGATGATAGTGAAAAATAAGGTCCGGTGGAAAATATGGAGCTCAAATAAGAGACCCTAGGAAGAAATGGTGTGAAAAAATAGCTTTGTAGGGGTTAGGAAGGAAACAATTAGGGCTTAGGAGGGGCCCATATAGATAACTTAAGTAAAATTACTATTCATTTACACCTTACTAGTTAGAAAATTGAGAGAGAAGAAATTTTTTTTACTCTATTTGAGAGCATAAATGTGCATTAGAGAAGATGAAAAAATTTAGACTAGTGACGCATAAAATGATGTGGTAAGGCAAGTGTGACATTGTTGATGGGAGGACTGCGAGGTAGGCATCGAAAACCTTAAGCCTTGTTTGTGATTTATTATATTTATTATGAGAAATAGATAAGAAAGTTTCTTTTATACTAGATCATGTCCCATGGGAATGCACACAAGACCGACAGGAACGTAAATTTCCATAAGAGCGTTGATGTAAGAGCTTTTAGTGGCTTTTTAAGATATTAGTGTTTTTTAATTTTTTTAACAACTTCAAAATCTTATTTCCAATTTCGCAAGTCAGTTGGCAGAAGGCCTAGAATTTAATGGTCACCCCTACTTGTCATATGATTTTTTAATGACGGGTTGATCATTTTAATGCCCTTCATTTTCTGTTTTAAGTAAAATATTGATTGTCAATTTTTTTAATATAGAATGTAAATATTTTATCAATATAGTTAGTAATACATGTATAAATAAATAAAAATGCAAAATTAAAAAAATAAGTATAAATTAGTACTAACTTGACAAATGCGGCCCAGTTTGACTCAGTCGAGCCGTACACGACTGAATACACATAGGCATGACGTGGTGCGGAATGGGACCTACGTGGCCTCATTGATTGGGCCGAGTGGTACTCGACCGAGTAGGACCCAACTGAGTCCAAATACTATTTTAAATAGCAAAAGGAGCTCCAAGCCCCTTCATTTTAAATACTTGGACTTGGCCCAGTCTACCTAGGTGGCATGCCATGTTGGCAGCCAAACCTCCAAAAACATAAGAAAACAAAAATTTTGCACTTCTGATGTTTATTTCTCTGATCAAAATAGAAAATGTTAAAAAAACTAAAAGTACCATTTTCTAGATCTCAGAAGTACAATTCTAGACATATAAATTTAATATTGTTTCAACTAAAAAATGTCAAACAAATTTTCTAAAACCTACATGTAGGTATATTAAACTTTGAGAAGACATTGATTTGGAAAATATAGAAAAATGCTAAATCAATTCAGAAAATTTTGAAATCATATACAACACTAGAAGAGAGAGTCCTCTTCAAGAATATGTAATTTATTTGGTTTCTGGTATAGTTTTGATAGGGGAAAAGTGATAGGAGAGAAAATCTGTTGATTTTAGGTAAGTTCGACTTTGAATACTTATAACGGGTAAACTATATATCGAAAACACTTCTTTCTTTTTTCCGGCACTAGATATACATGTCATCAAAAACATATTTTGAAATTGGAGGGAAAAATAATGTTTTACTTATAATGATTTGACCGGAAGTAAATGCCCTCATTTGTAGTATTTTTTAGGATATGAAAAATAGACCTGAAAAATTAAAAAAATATATTAATTTTTGCTCAAATTAATTTTTAAAAATTATAAGCATAAAACTCATCTTATTTTACACATTTCATCAGTTTACATCATCTTCAAATTCTCAATAGAAATGTGACTTAAATATGCCCTTGAAGTTTTTTAGTTTTGGTGTTGTTAGCATTTTCCTTTGTAAAGGGGTGACAACTTATTGTACTTTTACCCAATAATATATGCAAAATCTCTTTATAATAAGTTTCTAAATTCATATGTTTTAGTTGAGAAAGATTTTAAATCTATAACGATATACAAATAGAAACTTTTCTTTTTGATGAAAATAATATAAATTTAAAAAATAATTATAAAATAGTAATATATGCAAAAATCTTATATAAATTAAACAAGTTTCAAAATTCATATGTTTTATTTTATAAGAACTCTAAATTAAATATAAGTACATATTAAATAATATAAAAATATCTTTATTACATACTAATATTGTAAATAAATAAAATGATTTTTAAAATCATATATTCTATTTTTAAAAAATTCCAAATTAATATGAATATATAATAATCAAAATAGAAAAATATATTTAAAAAGTAACTAATTTATCATACATATTATAAAATCACATGTATTTGTATTATTAAATAAAATAATAAAATTGATTATAACAAATTTTGATAGTTTATTAATAAATTTAAGTGTTATATTTACGGTTTTATAAATATTTAGCATGTCAATCCATACAGCCTAATAAATTTTTAGCCTATCATATAAGGTTCAAAAGTAAAAAACTAACCAATATGGAAATCAAATTCCACGCCTATTGGCAGTTCATCTTATCTTATGTTTAGGAAGCTTCATAGAAAAAATTAACTTTTTAGGAGTTGTTTTAAAAATTACCAAAAATGGCAAGAAACATTTTTTATGAAAAACTGCCCAAAAAGGTAAGTTCAGATTTGTACTTAAATTAGTGTTTTGTCTCATTGTAGCAGAAGAATAGTTGGAAAAATAATAAAGAAGGATTGTAATTCTGAAAATATTCTATGTTTTTTCTCTCTAATGTTTATGTTAATTGTGAAAGGAATTTTGGCTACATCATCTGGTATCATAGCCCAAAAGGTTTGGGAAAGAGAGTTTAGTGTTTGTGTGGTTTTGTTTGTGCATATTGAAGAGAGAAGTTGGAGCCCAAAGACTAGGTAGAGAAGATAAAATACCTAGGTGAGGAAAAAGACAAAGTACAAGGAAGGTTAAAGGGACTTCTTTAAAGAGATGGATTTGTTGAAGAGATGCTTGCAGAGTGAGGGCTCACTAAAGAAGAAACAAAAAAATTAAGAGAAGAGGAAAGACACAAGTATGAAGAAGGAAGATGAAAAGGCAAGTTTATAATATTTTAAGGAGGTACAAAGGTTGGATCAAGCCTTAAAAGAATTGGAAACAAGATTTTTCCTAGAGATGCAAAACTGACACCTACCAGTCAAGAAGAAGATCACAGGATCCGTTACAAAGATTATTTAAAAGAGGAAAATGAAAGAAAGGCAAAAAATAATAGAAGAAGAGGTAGAAAATGAAATGATGAGTATACCTATGAATATTTTGACATCAAGTATTGAAGAAGACAAGGTAAATTTAGTTGCAAATGAGTCTCCCTATCATTTTCAATTATTTGAATCTGATATTCAAATTGAGCAAGTGAAAAGGCCTATTGATAATAAGGTTGCTAGTAAATATGTTACTACTTTTTTTTTTAATGGGGCATATGAAAATTTGTAAAAGTATTATGAAAATTATGGTAATAGAGAATATGATGTTATATTATATGATGAAGACATAAATAATGATGCTATTGAAGTATATGCACAAGAAATAGAATTTTGGAATCTAATAGTTGAGATAACACTAAATAGGAGATGGATTAAGAAAAAGAAGAGGAATAAGGACCCAAGGGTTGTTGCAAAGATGGACACATTGCCAAAGAATTGGAAGTCCCCAAGAAAAAGGAGTAGACTAGCATTCAAGAGAGATTCAATTTTCTCTTATTTGGGTTAATACAAAAAATATCTGGTATAATAGGAAGGATTAGATTTAGACAAGAAGCATTAATTCAAAAATAACTTGCAGGAGCTGCATTTTTTCAACCAAAGGAGAATGACGTAGGAGCTTTTATTGGCTTTTTAAGACTTTAGTATTTTTTAAAGTATTTTAGAAAATATATTTTTTTAAATAACTTTGAAATATTATTTCCAATTTAGAAGGTTAGTTGGCTATTAATCTTATCTTAGTTTTAGGAAGCGTCATGAAAATATTCAGCTTTTTAGGAGTTGTTTTAAAAATTACTAAAAATAGAAAAAACATAGTTTTTATGAAAAAACTTCCAAAAAGGGTAATTTTAGATTTGTACTTAAATTAGTGTTTTCTCTCATTGTAGCATAAGAATAGTTGGAAAAATAGTAAAGAAGGATTTTAATTCTAAAAATATTTTATGTTTTTTCTTTCTAATATTTATGTTAATTGTTAAAGGAATTTTGGTTGCATCAAGCGAAAAGTTAGAGAGACTCATAGGTTTAGGTGGTTAAAGGATAGGATATGATAACTTGATCCCATTATGGAAAGATTGCAGATTAGTACCATAGAATCAAAATCTCACAAGAAGAGGGAGAAGGTGAATTAGTTCTATGGGAACATGATCTCGTAGGACTAGGGAAAATGGTGGTGGTAGCCATTAGGAAGTGGGAACTTTCACAAGATCACCAAGAAGTGGGTGTTTGAAGATGATAGAGAAGAATTAGGAGGGGATTGTTGGGATGAGTTAGTTAGGAAGATATGGAGGTGGGGGGAAAGCTTAAGTACTTGTAACTAACATAACCTATGGGTTTTGGTTGTAGTGGTAGGTGGATGTGTTAGTATTGTGAGAGCGACATGTGATAGCTCCAAGAGTAGTTGTTCATTTCACAAATGTAGATTGAGATAGAGTAGACATACTAGGATTGGGGTATTTATCCAAGATGCCAAATGTGCAGATATGCATGGCTATGGTGATAACAGTATGCGAGAGGTACAAATGTGAGACCTCCACATCCAACACTTGACTAGGGGATGACAATTAAAATTGAGGATGTATATTAGATATGGATAATATTGATTCATGGGCCTATAAAGTAGTGCAATACATTTCATCGGAAGACATCTTACAATTTTTTTTCAAGAGGGATGTGCCATTAGGACATGGACAACTAGTACAAGACATGTACCTAGATTAGGCCCTACTAGATAGGTGAGAACATTTTAATGTTTGCAAATTGGTTAGTGGGTACATTTGTCTAGACACAAGATGGACATGGGTGAAACTTGGATTGATCACGTAGTAATTGTGGAGATATGGATATAGGGAGGCCAATAGTGTGGGGGACATTGGTGCTAGCTAAGCTATATAGGGTTATGTATATGATCTTCTATCATATTGGGTACCGTAGCGGGTGAACCATTGGATATGTGACATTATTGCATATATGGGCATGAGAACATATCATTATCATGTGACTAGTGGGAAAGGAGGAGATGCGGGTAAAGAAGTTGGTTGTGTACACCTACGGAGGGGCACAAATATATTATGAGCATATGGATGCAATGGATCATTGGAGGGTGACAATGGAAAATTTGACTAATAGGATTATATAGAGGCCCTATATGGGGATAAATGGTTGGATAGAGGATAAGAAACATATTCCTTATATTATTACATCTGTATACATCACAGATTAGTGGGAGAATATCATTGATAGACATAGACCACATCGAGTGATGAGGTAGTTTGCATTTGTGCAGGATGTGTTAGGGCTGCAGAAAAGATTTGAATAGCTTACACAAGAGAGGGTGAGTTAGTTTCGAAGGCCACTAGACAAGAGAGGTCTATTCTAGTAGAGTGGGGGGACCTACAAGCAGTAGATTGTGATCCTTACAATGGACCAGCTGATATTGAGGTGACATTTGCATAGAGGGCTTGGTTCAAGGCACTATAGATAGTGGGGAGATTAAATTTAGTACCATTGAGTTTCCTATGTAGGGGGGAAAAGGCATAGGGAAGGCAAGTGGGGGTATACTAGACCACCCATAGGAGGGCTATAGCACCAGTGGTACCTATAGTGGGCTAGGGCTACAATATGTGTTACAAGATTAACAAGAGGGTAGGGAGGAGGAGGGAGACAAATAGTGGGTGGTTGGGGATAAAGAGGAGAGAGAGGTGGACAAAGAAGAGACCAAAGATGTGGGAAAGGAAAAAGATAGGTTGCAGTAGAGGGAAAGGCTAAAGACGGGTGGCAGTGTGAAAGATGAGCCATATAAGGAGGGGAAATAATGATGGATGTGGATGAGGGAGGATGGGTTATATTGGTGTTAGGAGGACATGTACTAGTGAAGGTAGAGAGATAGGATCCACCAACATCACTAAGAGCTGGTGGGAGATAGAGGGGTAAGGATGAGGCATAGGTGGAGTTTACTATTAGGCTAGGGATAGTTTTTTCATTATGAATTACATCTTTACATGAGCCATTGTCTAAATCCAATCATATGAAAAGGGAGGCGATTATAGAGAGGGACAAGGTGAGACAACAATGAAACACTCTATAGGGGAGAGGGATAGTATGACATAGGAGAGGAATCTACTAGCAATGGAGAGAGATCAACTTAGACAACAAAGGGATACCCTACAGGCTGAGAGGGATAGTTTGATTAGAGAGTGAGATACCTTCATATGGGAGGGGTACTTGGAAGTGACATATCAAGATGAGTTGAGGAGACAGAGAAATGAGTTGGTGGAAGAGAGAAAAAGTCTACTAAGGAGAGATATAATTTGAGGTGAAATAAAGGGGAGTTATCTAATGAGATGGATGGGTTGTGGACTATTAGGGATGTCATGGTGTTAGCTTGATTGTGGAGTGATGAGAGGGTGAAGGGATATGTGAGGGATTTGTAGGAGGCTCGTAGACTAGGTGGAGAATAGGGTGAGAGTGTGATCAGGATGATGGAGGGGATGATCTATCTAACTAAGTAGGGTTTTATTTAGCAACATACTAGGAAACAATGCCACTAGAGAAAAGGAAAATGCACATTTTTTCTCAAAAGACATTGGCACTATTTATTGTTATCTAGATAATTAATTGAACAAACTCCTTAGTAAAAAATAATTTTTAAAATTAATTCTTGAAACTCTTATGTTCATCTCTTCATATACAAATGATGTTGGAGTCAAGGAGATTATGGCAAGGGAAGATGATGGTGTTGGAATAGGTCGGAGACTCTAGATGCACAGTTTAGTACCCTGGCTTTTGGAGATGTTGACAATCTCCCAACATAATGTGGGGATTCAAACTAGGGATATAATGGGGCAAGTCATTTGAAGCGATTAGGGCAGGTGATTGAAGCAAGTCATTCGAATACATTTTTTTTCCTTGCAACACAATGACATCTAGTACTAATTTGAAAGAATGCCTCACAAGATGGCATCTATTGAGATGCAATGATTAAATATTTTTCTTGAAATGCAATTTTTATAAAAACGGTAAGTGTTTGGAGATAAAAGGATAAGTTCCACTAATGGAAACATTGAAATAGACATGGGTGTCTATCAAAGTCATGAAGGTTGCCATGAAAGTATTGCTAGGTGTGCATGGTCAAGCAATATAAACAATTGATAAAAGAATCGTAAAATCTAGCATTACAACAATAGACCGCAGAAGGAAAAGAGGTGTTTATGCCCTAGAAGACATGTAGGAAAAATATGGAAATATTAAAATGCTTCAATGATATGATGTATACAATATATCTCTATTGCCAGACATGTTCGAATGGATACATTTTCATAATCATTAAATTGATGCATTCAAAAATATCAAGAAATGGACCATTAAGAGCACATTTACCAACCATGGTGGAAATAACCATGGAATTTGTACATGGAAATTTCTTGAATGGTGGCCTTACTTGGAAATTTTTGAATTACTTTTTTCTAGAGTCTTCCAGAGAAGCAACATCTAAACAACAAATAAAAACACATATCTTACCAAGGAGGACACTTAGTTTTTTTCCAAAATCTCTTTATATATTATTGCACTTTAGTTGGCTATTTAGCCACTACATTTGAGAGATGGATAAGAAAGAATCTAGAGAATGAAAAACAAGGTAAAATCGTTATCACTCTCTTTCAATTATGCCCCACCTACAACTAAAAAAACTATGGCAACTGCATTATCTTGATTGAAGGGAGTCATTCTAATCCATCCATCTCACTCCCACCCCTCTCTCTCCCTCTCCCTCTTCCTATATCTCTTTGTCTCTCCATATTTATTCTCTCTCTCTCTCTCTCTCTCTCTCTCTCTCTCTCTTTGTATGTATATATATATATATATATATATATATATATATATATATATATATATGTATGTATGTATATGTATATGTATGTATATGTATATGTATGTATATGTATATGTATGTATATGTATATGTATGTATATGTATATCTATATATATGTATATATATATATATGTATATATATATATATATATGTATATATATATATATATGTATATGTATATATATATATATATATATATATGTATATATATATATATATATGTATATATATATATATATATGTATATATGTATATATATATATATATGTGTATATATATGTGTA